>JAWZSL010000245.1:0-32685 GCA_034769285.1 Lutjanus argentimaculatus | reverse complement strand
TTGTTAGGGTCAAGACAGTTGGGAAAAACTCACATGGGACCATGTTGTGCATCGGGGACACTCTAAACACCTCCTGACCACTTTCGGAAAAGACACTTTTGGCCTGTGACACTTAGTGCATTTTCGATGACTGGCGTTTCTTGGAAGTGCCATATCTCGGGAACGGAAGGTCGTAGGGACTAGGGGGTGACACCGTTGGATTCAGGGTACAGGAAAATGGGGGGGTAGGTCAAGGTCCCGTGTCTCTAGGTGGCTTCCCTGAGGATGGCCGAGGATGGCCGCTTCCCAAAAAGTGCAAGCTATGGGGACCCAAAGGCAGGTAGGGGGGCTAAGGGGGGCCCGGGGGATGACGGCTGACCGCTTTTGGAGCGGATCCGGAGCACTATTGACAAGTGACGGGTGGCCAAAATTTACCAACGGAAGCATGTCCATGCACTCGGGACGCTCTGAAACACACTCCTGACCACTCTTGAGTGACACTTTCGGGGCCTGACACTTACGCAAATTTCCACTTATACGGCCATCTTAAAACGGTTCGTATCTCCGGAACGGTAAGTGCTAGAGACTAGCCGAGGGCACCGTTGGATTCAGCGTGGGCCACATTAGGGGGGATAGGTCGAGGTCCCATGTGGCTACGACGCTCGGTTGAGGATGGCCACTTGCACTTTTCAAACGCTCGTATCTCCGGAACGGTAAGTGCTAGAGACTAGCTGAGGGCACGTTGGATTCAGCGTGGCCACATTTGGGGGGGTAGGTCGTGGTCCCATCTCTCTACGATGCTCCGTTGAGGATGGCCACATGGCCATCTGGGTTATAACCCTATACATTTTATTTTGGCCATAACTTTTGAACCGTAGGTGGCAGCTGCTGGATGGAGGCACCGTCGCGTTCACAAGGGCCAATTTGGGGGGGTAGGTCGAGGTCCCATCGCTCTATCTCCTTTCCCTGAGAATCTGAAATTTTGCATTTTATTTTGGCCATAAACTTTGAACCGTAGGTGGCAGCTGCTGGATGGAGGCACCGTCGCGTTCACAAGGGCCACATTTGGGGGGGTAGGTCGAGGTCCCATCGCTCTATCTGCCTTCCCTGAGATTCTGAAATTTTGCATTTTTTTTGGCCATAACTTTTGAACCGTAGGTGGCAGCTGCTGGATGGAGGCACCGTCGCGTTCACAAGGGCCACATTTGGGGGGGTAGGGTCGAGGTCCATCGCTCTATCTGCCTTCTCTGAGATTCTGAAATTTTGCATTTTATTTTGGCCATAACTTTTGAACCGTAGGTGGCAGCTGCTGGATGGAGGCACCGTCGCGTTCACAAGGGCCACATTTGGGGGGGTAGGTCGAGGTCCCATCTCTCTATCTGCCTTCCCTGAGAATCTGAAATTTTGCATTTTATTTTGGCCATAACTTTTGAACCGTAGGTGGCAGCTGCTGGATGGAGGCACCGTCGCGTTCACAAGGGCCACATTGGGGGGGTAGGTCGAGGTCCCATCTCTCTATCTGCCTTCCCTGAAAATCTGAAATTTTATTTTGGCCATAACTTTTGAACCGTAGGTGGCAGGTGCTGGATGGAGGCACCGTCGCGTTCACAAGGGCCACATTTGGGGGGGTAGGTCGAGGTCCCATCGCTCTATCTGCCTTCCCTGAGAATCTGAAATTTTGCATTTTATTTTGGCCATAACTTTTGAACCGTAGGTGGCAGGTGCTGGATGGAGGCACCGTCGCGTTCACAAGGGCCACATTTGGGGGGGTAGGTCGAGGTTCCCATCTCTCTATCTGCCTTCCCTGAGAATCTGAAATTTTGCATTTTATTTTGGCCATAACTTTTGAACCGTAGGTGGCAGCTGCTGGATGGAGGCACCGTCGCGTTCACAAGGGCCACATTTGGGGGGGTAGGTCGAGGTCCCATCGCTCTATCTCCTTTCCCTGAGAATCTGAAATTTTGCATTTTATTTTGGCCATAACTTTTAAAACCGTAGGTGGCAGGTGCTGGATGGAGGCACCGTAACGTTCACAAGGGCCACATTTGGGGGGGTAGGTCGAGGTCCCATCGCTCTATCTCCTTTCCCTGGGGAATCTGAAATTTTGCATTTTATTTTGGCCATAACTTTTGAACCGTAGGTGGCAGCTGCTGGATGGATGGCACCGTCGCGTTCACAAGGGCCACATTTGGGGGGGTAGGTTGAGGTCCCATCGCTCTATCTGCCTTCTCTGAGATTCTGAAATTTTGCATTTTATTTTGGCCATAACTTTTGAACCGTAGGTGGCAGCTGCTGGATGGAGGCACCGTCGCGTTCACAAGGGCCACATTTGGGGGGGTAGGTCGAGGTCCCATCGCTCTATCTGCCTTCCCTGAGAATCTGAAATTTTGCATTTTATTTTGGCCATAACTTTTGAACCGTAGGTGGCAGGTGCTGGATGGAGGCACCGTCGCGTTCACAAGGGCCACATTTGGGGGGGTCGGTCGAGGTCCCATCGCTCTATCTGCCTTCTCTGAGATTCTGAAATTTTGCATTTTATTTTGGCCATAACTTTTGAACCGTAGGTGGCAGCTGCTGGATGGAGGCACCGTCGCGTTCACAAGGGCCACATTTGGGGGGGTTAGGTCGAGGTCCCATCGCTCTATCTGCCTTCCCTGAGATTCTGAAATTTTGCATTTTATTTTGGCCATAACTTTTGAACCGTAGGTGGCAGCTGCTGGATGGAGGCACCGTCGCGTTCACAAGGGCCACATTTGGGGGGGTAGGTCGAGGTCCATCGCTCTATCTGCCTTCCCTGAGATTCTGAAATTTTGCATTTTATTTTGGCCATAACTTTTGAACCGTAGGTGGCAGCTGCTGGATGGAGGCACCGTCGCGTTTCACAAGGGCCACATTTGGGGGGGTAGTCGAGGTCCCATCGCTCTATCTGCCTTCTCGAGATTCTGAAATTTTGCATTTTATTTTTGGCCATAACTTTTGAACCGTAGGTGGCAGCTGCTGGATGGAGGCACCGTCGCGTTCACAAGGGCCACATTTGGGGGGGGTCGGTCGAGGTCCCATCGCTCTATCTGCCTTCTCTGAGATTCTGAAATTTTGCATTTTATTTTGGCCATAACTTTTGAACCGTAGGTGGCAGCTGCTGGATGGAGGCACCGTCGCGTTCACAAGGGCCACATTTGGGGGGGTATGGTCGATGGTCCCATCGCTCTATCTGCCTTCCCTGAGATTCTGAAATTTTGCATTTTATTTTGGCCATAACTTTTGAACCGTAGGTGGCAGCTGCTGGATGGAGGCACCGTCGCGTTCACAAGGGCCACATTTGGGGGGGTTAGGTCGAGGTCCCATCGCTCTATCTGCCTTCCCTGAGATTCTGAAATTTTGCATTTTATTTTGGCCATAACTTTTGAACCGTAGGTGGCAGCTGCTGGATGGAGGCACCGTCGCGTTCACAAGGGCCACATTTGGGGGGGTAGGTCGAGGTCCCATCGCTCTATCTGCCATCCCCTGAGAATCTGAAATTTTGCATTTTATTTTGGCCATAACTTTTGAACCGTAGGTGGCAGCTGCTGGATGGAGGCACCGTCGCGTTCACAAGGGCCACTTTTGGGGGGGGTAGGTCGAGGTCCCATCTCTCTATCTGCCTTCCCTGAGAATCTGAAATTTTGCATTTTATTTTGGCCATAACTTTTGAACCGTAGGTGGCAGCTGCTGGATGGAGGCACCGTCGCGTTCACAAGGGCCAACATTTGGGGGGGTCGGTCGAGGTCCCATCTCTCTATCTGCCTTCCCTGAGAATCTGAAATTTGCATTTTATTTTGGCCATAACTTTTGAACCGTAGGTGGCAGCTGCTGGATGGAGGCACCGTCGCGTTCACAAGGGCCACATTTGGGGGGGTCGGTCGAGGTCCCATCTCTCTATCTGCCTTCCCTGAGAATCTGAAATTTTGCATTTTATTTTGGCCATAACTTTTGAACCGTAGGTGGCAGCTGCTGGATGGAGGCACCGTCGCGTTCACAAGGGCCACATTTGGGGGGGTAGGTCGATGGTCCCATCGCTCTATCTCCTTTCCCTGAGAATCTGAAATTTTGCTTTTTTATTTTGGCCATAACTTTTGAACCGTAGGTGGCAGCTGCTGGATGGAGGCACCGTCGCGTTCACAAGGGCCACATTTGGGGGGGTAGGTTGAGGTCCCATCGCTCTATCTGCCTTCTCTGAGATTCTGAAATTTTGCATTTTATTTTGGCCATAACTTTTGAACCGTAGGTGGCAGCTGCTGGATGGAGGCACCGTCGCGTTCACAAGGGCCACATTTGGGGGGGTAGGTCGAGGTCCCATCGCTCTATCTGCCTTCCCTGAGAATCTGAAATTTTGCATTTTATTTTGGCCATAACTTTTGAACCGTAGGTGGCAGGTGTGGATGGAGGCACCGTCGCGTTCACAAGGGCCACATTTGGGGGGGTCGGTCGAGGTCCCATCGCTCTATCTGCCTTCTCTGAGATTCTGAAATTTTGCAATTTATTTTGGCCATAACTTTTGAACCGTAGGTGGCAGCTGCTGGATGGAGGCACCGTCGCGTTCACAAGGGCCACATTTGGGGGGGTAGGTCGAGGTCCCATCGCTCTATCTGCCTTCCCTGAGATTCTGAAATTTTGCATTTTATTTTGGCCATAACTTTTGAACCGTAGGTGGCAGCTGCTGGATGGAGGCACCGTCGCGTTCACAAGGGCCACATTTGGGGGGGTAGGTCGAGGTCCCATCGCTCTATCTGCCTTCCCTGAGATTCTGAAATTTTGCATTTTATTTTGGCCATAAACTTTTGAAACCGTAGGTGGCAGCTGCTGGATGGATGGCACCGTCGCGTTCACAAGGGCCACATTTGGGGGGGTAGGTCGAGGTCCCATCTCTCTATCTGCCTTCCCTGAGAATCTGAAATTTTGCATTTTATTTTGGCCATAACTTTTGAACCGTAGGTGGCAGCTGCTGGATGGAGGCACCGTCGCGTTCACAAGGGCCACATTTGGGGGGGTAGGTCGAGGTCCCATCTCTCTATCTGCCTTCCCTGAAAATCTGAAATTTTATTTTGGCCATAACTTTTGAACCGTAGGTGGCAGGTGCTGGATGGAGGCACCGTCGCGTTCACAAGGGCCACATTTGGGGGGGTAGGTCGAGGTCCCATCGCTCTATCTGCCTTCCCTGAGAATCTGAAATTTTGCATTTTATTTTGGCCATAACTTTTTGAACCGTAGGTGGCAGGTGCTGGATGGAGGCACCGTCGCGTTCACAAGGGCCACATTTGGGGGGGGTAGGTCGAGGTCCCATCTCTCTATCTGCCTTCCCTGAGAATCTGAAATTTTGCATTTTATTTTGGCCATAACTTTTGAACCGTAGGTGGCAGCTGCTGGATGGAGGCACCGTCGCGTTCACAAGGGCACATTTGGGGGGGTAGGTCGAGGTCCCATCTCTCTGTCTGCCTTCCCTGAAAATCTGAAATTTTGCATTTTATTTTGGCCATAACTTTTGAACCGTAGGTGGCAGCTGCTGGATGGAGGCACCGTCGCGTTCACAAGGGCCACATTTGGGGGGTAGGTCGAGGTCCCATCGCTCTATCTCTTTTCCCTGAGAATCTGAAATTTTGCATTTTATTTTGGGCCCATAACTTTTGAACCGTAGGTGGCAGCTGCTGGATGGAGGCACGCGTCGCGTTCACAAGGGCCACATTTGGGGGGGTAGGTCGAGGCCCCATCGCTCTATCTGCCTTCTCTGAGATTCTGAAATTTTGCATTTTATTTTGGCCATAACTTTTGAACCGTAGGTGGCAGCTGCTGGATGGAGGCACCGTCGCGTTCACAAGGGCCACATTTGGGGGGGTCGGTCGGGTCCCATCGCTCTATCTGCCTTCTCTGAGATTCTGAAATTTTGCATTTTATTTTGGCCATAACTTTTGAACCGTAGGTGGCAGCTGCTGGATGGAGGCACCGTCGCGTTCACAAGGGCCACATTTGGGGGGGTCGGTCGAGGTCCCATCGCTCTATCTGCCTTCTCTGAGATTCTGAAATTTTGCATTTTATTTTGGCCATAACTTTTGAACCGTAGGTGGCAGGTGCTGGATGGAGGCACCGTCGCGTTCACAAGGGCCACATTTGGGGGGGTAGGTCGAGGTCCCATCTCTCTTTTCTGCCTTCCCTGAGAATCTGAAATTTTGCATTTTATTTTGGCCATAACTTTGAACCGTAGGTGGCAGCTGCTGGATGGAGGCACCGTCGCGTTCACAAGGGCCACATTTGGGGGGGTAGGTCGAGGTCCCATCTCTCTGTCTGCCTTCCCTGAAAATCTGAAATTTTGCATTTTATTTTGGCCATAACTTTTGAACCGTAGGTGGCAGCTGCTGGATGGAGGCACCGTCGCGTTCAAAGGGCCACATTTGGGGGGTAGGTCGAGGTCCCATCGCTCTATCTCTTTTCCTGAGAATCTGAAATTTTGCATTTTATTTTGGCCATAACTTTTGAAACCGTAGGTGGCAGCTGCTGGATGGAGGCACCGTCGCGTTCACAAGGGCCACATTTGGGGGGGTAGGCCCGAGGTCCCATCGCTCTATCTGCCTTCTCTGAGATTCTGAAATTTTGCATTTTATTTTGGCCATAACTTTTGAACCGTAGGTGGCAGCTGCTGGATGGAGGCACCGTCGCGTTCACAAGGGCCACATTTGGGGGGGTCGGTCGCGAGGTCCATCGCTCTATCTGCCTTCTCTGAGATTCTGAAATTTTGCATTTTATTTTGGCCATAACTTTTGAACCGTAGTGGCAGCTGCTGGATGGAGGCACCGTCGCGTTCACAAGGGCCACATTTGGGGGGGTCGGTCGAGGTCCCATCGCTCTATCTGCCTTCTCTGAGATTCTGAAATTTGCATTTTATTTTGGCCATAACTTTTGAACCGTAGGTGGCAGCTGCTGGATGGAGGCACCGTCGCGTTCACAAGGGCCACATTTGGGGGGGTAGGTCGAGGTTCCCATCGCTCTATCTGCCTTCCCTGAGATTCTGAAATTTTGCATTTTATTTTGGCCATAACTTTTGAACCGTAGGTGGCAGCTGCTGGATGGAGGCACCGTCGCGTTCACAAGGGCCACATTTGGGGGGGTTAGGTCGAGGTCCCATCGCTCTATCTGCCTTCCCTGAGATTCTAAAAATTTTGCATTTTATTTTGGCCATAACTTTTGAACCGTAGGTGGCAGCTGCTGGATGGAGGCACCGTCGCGTTCACAAGGGCCACATTTGGGGGGGTAGGTCGAGTGGTCCCATCGCTCTATCTGCCATCCCTGAGAATCTGAAATTTTGCATTTTATTTTGGCCATAACTTTTGAACCGTAGGTGGCAGCTGCTGGATGGAGGCACCGTCGCGTTCACAAGGGCCACATTTGGGGGGGTAGGTCGAGGTCCCATCTCTCTATCTGCCTTCCCTGAGAATCTGAAATTTTGCATTTTATTTTGGCCATAACTTTTGAACCGTAGGTGGCAGCTGCTGGATGGAGGCACCGTCGCGTTCACAAGGGCCACATTTGGGGGGGTCGGTCGAGGTCCCATCTCTCTATCTGCCTTCCCTGAGAATCTGAAATTTTGCATTTTATTTTGGCCATAACTTTTGAACCGTAGGTGGCAGCTGCTGGATGGAGGCACCGTCGCGTTCACAAGGGCCACATTTGGGGGGGGTCGGTCGATGGTCCCATCTCTCTATCTGCCTTCCCTGAGAATCTGAAATTTTGCATTTTATTTTGGCCATAACTTTTAAAACCGTAGGTGGCAGCTGCTGGATGGAGGCACCGTCGCGTTCACAAGGGCCACATTTGGGGGGGTAGGTCGAGGTCCCATCGCTCTATCTCCTTTCCCTGAGAATCTGAAATTTTGCATTTTTATTTTGGCCATAACTTTTGAACCGTAGGTGGCAGCTGCTGGATGGAGGCACCGTCGCGTTCACAAGGGCCACATTTGGGGGGTAGGTCGAGGTCCCATCGCTCTATCTGCCTTCCCTGAGAATCTGAAATTTTGCATTTTATTTTGGCCATAACTTTTGAACCGTAGGTGGCAGCCTGCTGGATGGAGGCACCGTCGCGTTCACAAGGGCCACATTTGGGGGGGTAGGTCGAGGTCCCATCGCTCTATCTGCCTTCCCTGAGATTCTGAAATTTTGCATTTTATTTTGGCCATAACTTTTGAACCGTAGGTGGCAGCTGCTGGATGGAGGCACCGTCGCGTTCACAAGGGCCACATTTGGGGGGGTGGGTTTCGAGGGGTCCCATCGCTCTATCTGCCTTCTCTGAGATTCTGAAATTTTGGGCATTTTATTTTGGCCATAACTTTTGAACCGTAGGTGGCAGTTTGCTGGATGGAGGCACCGTCGCGTTCACAAGGGCCACATTTGGGGGGGTCGGTCGAGGTCCCATCGCTCTATCTGCCTTCTCTGAGATTCTGAAATTTTGCATTTTATTTTGGCCATAACTTTTGAAACCGTAGGTGGCAGCTGCTGGATGGAGGCACCGTCGCGTTCACAAGGGCCACATTTGGGGGGGTAGGTCGAGGTCCCATCGCTCTATCTGCCTTCCCTGAGATTCTGAAATTTTGCATTTTATTTTGGCCATAACTTTTGAACCGTAGGTGGCAGCTGCTGGATGGAGGCACCGTCGCGTTCACAAGGGCCACATTTGGGGGGGTAGGTCGAGGTCCCATCGCTCTATCTGCCTTCCCTGAGATTCTGAAATTTTGCATTTTATTTTGGCCATAACTTTTGAACCGTAGGTGGCAGCTGCTGGATGGAGGCACCGTCGCGTTCACAAGGGCCACATTTGGGGGGGTAGGTCGAGGTCCCATCGCTCTATCTGCCATCCCCTGAGAATCTGAAATTTTGCATTTTATTTTGGCCATAACTTTTGAACCGTAGGTGGCAGCTGCTGGATGGAGGCACCGTCGCGTTCACAAGGGCCACATTGGGGGGGTAGGTCGAGGTCCCATCTCTCTATCTGCCTTCCCTGAGAATCTGAAATTTTGCATTTTATTTTGGCCATAACTTTTGAACCGTAGGTGGCAGCTGCTGGATGGAGGCACCGTCGCGTTCACAAGGGCCACATTTGGGGGGGGTCGGTCGAGGTCCCATCTCTCTATCTGCCTTCCCTGAGAATCTGAAATTTTGCATTTTATTTTGGCCTATAATCTTTTGAACCGTAGGTGGCAGCTGCTGGATGGAGGGCACCGTCGCGTTCACAAGGGCCACATTTGGGGGGGTAGGTCGAGGTCCCATCGCTCTATCTGCCATCCCCTGAGAATCTGAAATTTTGCATTTTATTTTGGCCATAACTTTTGAACCGTAGGTGGCAGCTGCTGGATGGAGGCACCGTCGCGTTCACAAGGGCCACATTTGGGGGGTAGGTCGAGGTCCCATCTCTCTATCTGCCTTCCCTGAGAATCTGAAATTTTGCATTTTATTTTGGCCATAACTTTTGAACCGTAGGTGGCAGCTGCTGGATGGAGGCACCGTCGCGTTCACAAGGGCCACATTTGGGGGGGGTCGGTCGAGGTCCATCTCTCTATCTGCCTTCCCTGAGAATCTGAAATTTTGCATTTTATTTTGGCCATAACTTTTGAACCGTAGGTGGCAGCTGCTGGATGGAGGCACCGTCGCGTTCACAAGGGCCACTTTTTGGGGGGGTCGGTCGAGGTCCCATCTCTCTATCTGCCTTCCCTGAGAATCTGAAATTTTGCATTTTATTTTGGCCATAACTTTTGAACCGTAGGTGGCAGCTGCTGGATGGAGGCACCGTCGCGTTCACAAGGGCCACATTTGGGGGGGTAGGTCGAGGTCCCATCGCTCTATCTCCTTTCCCTGAGAATCTGAAATTTTGCATTTTATTTTGGCCATAACTTTTGAACCGTAGGTGGCAGCTGCTGGATGGAGGCACCGTCGCGTTCACAAGGGCCACATTTGGGGGGGTAGGTCGAAGGTCCCATCGCTCTATCTCCCTTTCCCCTGAGAATCTGAAATTTTGCATTTTATTTTGGCCATAACTTTTGAACCGTAGGTGGCAGCTGCTGGATGGAGGCACCGTCGCGTTCACAAGGGCCACATTTGGGGGGGTCGGTCGAGGTCCCATCTCTCTATCTGCCTTCCCTGAGAATCTGAAATTTTGCATTTTATTTTGGCCATAACTTTTGAACCGTAGGTGGCAGCTGCTGGATGGAGGCACCGTCGCGTTCACAAGGGCCACATTTGGGGGGGTCGGTCGAGGTCCCATCTCTCTATCTGCCTTCCCTGAAAATCTGAAATTTTGCATTTTATTTTTGGCCATAACTTTTGAACCGTAGGTGGCAGCTGCTGGATGGAGGCACCGTCGCGTTCACAAGGGCCACATTTGGGGGGTAGGTCGAGGTTCCCATCGCTCTATCTGCCTTCCTGAGAATCTGAAATTTTGCATTTTATTTTGGCCATAACTTTTGAACCGTAGGTGGCAGCTGCTGGATGGAGGCACCGTCGCGTTCACAAGGGCCACATTTGGGGGGGTCGGTCGAGGTCCCATCTCTCTATCTGCCTTCCCTGAGAATCTGAAATTTTGCATTTTATTTTGGCCATAACTTTTGAACCGTAGGTGGCAGCTGCTGGATGGAGGCACCGTCGCGTTCACAAGGGCCACATTTGGGGGGGTAGGTCGAGGTCCCATCGCTCTATCTCCTTTCCCTGAGAATCTGAAATTTTGCATTTTATTTTGGCCATAACTTTTGAACCGTAGGTGGCAGCTGCTGGATGGAGGCACCGTCGCGTTCACAAGGGCCACATTTGGGGGGGTAGGTCGAGGTCCCATCGCTCTATCTGCCTTCCCTGAGAATCTGAAATTTTGCATTTTATTTTGGCCATAACTTTTGAACCGTAGGTGGCAGCTGCTGGATGGAGGCACCGTCGCGTTCACAAGGGCCACATTTGGGGGGGTAGGTCGAGGTCCCATCGCTCTATCTCCTTTCCCTGAGAATCTGAAATTTTGCATTTTATTTTGACCATAACTAACTAATTTCTTCATTGTTTTATTTATTTATTTATTATTCATTTTTTGTTTATTTTTTATGAAATTCTTATCATTATTTTCTTTTCCTTGCGTTTTCTTCAGTTTATGTGGTAATTCTAAATAAATTTTGTATATTTTTTTCTTTTCATTGGTTGTCTGCTGTTTTTTTCATTAAGCATTTATTTTCTTCTTCTTCTTCCTTATGTCTGCTTCCTCTTCTTCGGCTTCTGGTTCGGGTGGCCAGATTTTTTGGATAGATTGTGTGGGTGTTAAATTGTTTTTCTTTGGTTTCTTTCTTTCTTCCTTGTGTTTTGGTTCCTACAAGGGTAGAGGTTAGGAGTTGGGGGAGAGAGCTGGGGCTCGGTTGGGAGCTGGGGGCCATGGGGGGCGGGGGTGCCCTGCCTGGAGGATTCTTGGGACCTCGGGTTATGGATGCGAGTGGCTTATATGGTGGGAAGGTACCTTTTTGGAACGGGTCCCTTGGTTAGGGCGGTTTTTTCAGTTACTTTATCTGGGGGACGGTGAGGCCTGGTTTGAATTATTTTTTCAGACACGTGGGTTTTGGGGTCTGTTGAGAATCAGATAGCTGGATTATTGGATGTGGTTGCGTGTTTGTCAAGGCTCTTTTGTTTAGGATTTAGAGTTAGGGGGCGGGGCTTTAGGGACATTATGGATGGGTTTTTCCTGGATTTAATGTGAGGATTTGGTTGTCAGCCTAAAGAATTGGGGGATCTCTTGGGGGGTTGAGGTGACTTGAGTGGTTTGACGAGGGTGGTATATGGATCTATTTGTAGGACGCTGGGACCCGGTTGAAAGTTAGGGGGTGGGGCTTGCTGGGCTATGGGACTGGTTCCTCCCACTGTCTGCGGTGTGGGTTTTGGATGTCTTAGGTAATATATATTCTTTTATTTACTTTCATGAGGGTTGAGTTTATGGTGAACAAGGGAGTGGGAAGGTTTTTGTTGGGGATGGGGGGTGGGGTTTGCTAAGATTGAAAAGACCAATGGATAGGAGGGATACCATTAATCAAGGGAGTAGGGCGGGGAGGTATATGAGGTGGATTTCGTTAGGTTAGCTGGTCTTTTGGATGGGATCATCTTCAATATAGGTGAGTTTTTTGGAGTCCTTAGCTTGGTTCTCTCCTGCTTCAATTTCTGGGGTCGTGCGGTTTTATGGGGCACAGGAATTGTGGGTTTGTGGGGGGGGGTTATTGGTTCGGGGGAATCCAGGAGGCACCTCGTAGGGGCTGGCCTGGTTTTTCCCGGTGCCAGGACTAATGGGGGAGGCACCGGTTGGTCAGGGCTGGCCTCTGTGGGTCCCGGGAGAATTGGAGTTGGGTTGGTGGGAGCGGGGGGCCAGGAGGTAGCAGGTTGGCGACTGGCTCTGGTCCCTCTTACCTCTGGGAATAGGCCGGGAAGGCAACGCTTGGTCGGGGCTGGTCTGGCTTGTTCCTGAAGGGGGCTCTCGGCAGGAGAGAGTGTGTTTTATAGGTTGAAACCAGCCTCCAGCTGCAGCCTTGCTTGGGCAGGTCAGGGTAACCTACGGTGTTTAACAACTGATCTGTTGAACCGAGTAAGGGGTAGGTATGCGGCCCCCCGTGTCCCGACTCTAGGGCAGCACTGGGGTGTGGTGGTCCAGGGCGTCAGGACCTTGATCGTGGCCCAGTCTTCTATGAGGATTAGCCCCAACCATGCAACAGTCCATAGTGCACTACACACGTTATGCTGGAGTCTTCCTTAGGAACCAGGTAGGGGGATTCTAATGGATTAGGTGGTTCCTTCTGGATTGTTATATTCCCTGGCCAAGTTGGGCCAGACATGTACCGGTACTGGGGATGGTGATTTGGTTGGTGGCCCTTGGTAGGTCAAGGTCCCATCTCTCTATCTCACTTCCCTGAGGATGGCTCTTTTTGAGCCATCCTGCTTTTACCCCTTAGTCTATTTCACACTTTTAAACAGGAACACCCATAATCCTCATCTGTATTTGCAGCGTCCCGAAAACAATTGAGGACAGTGCGCATCTATTGGGTGTGATGTCACCGAAAGGTTGGAGGTCACCATACAAAAATAGCATTCACCAAAATAAAAGCTCCCCAAAATAAATATAGAAACAAGTCTAAATACCTTGGGCCTGGGAATTTTAGAATATCTAAGACATTATTTACAGAAATGTATGCATATATTTTATTTTTCTGGTCTGTGTAGAAACACTACCTGATAGTGGCTGTGCTGAAATTATTTAAATAAAATACAGTCTTTGCTTTTTTTGGTCACATTTGGAGAAAATCGTCATTTACATCGCAACGCAAAAAACTGTCCTTAAAACAAAATTATGAACATACCTTCTCTTTTCAACATATGTAATTAATTTTACACACAGTTGCGCCCAAAAAATATGAAAGACTATATTATCAGGGTTTTACAGATAGTATTTTTCCATTGATAAGATGAAAAATGGCTTTTAACCGCTTATCTTAAGTCTTTCGATTTAATTTCTCATGCGGCACAATTGTGACTCTTCAGAGCTATTGTTATTTCTTCTGATTTTTACTTAAAAGTATGTACTTGTGATGAGGATGGGCGTGTGGTGGAAATGACAAGTGACAAACAACAATGTTGAACAATGTTCACTTAATTTTTTTCTGACAGAAAATAATATAATTTTTGCAACTGAACTTTGGGTTATCTAAACTTAAACCACTGATGCACATCAAATCAGGTGGCAGAAAAATTTATTGACTGTCCCTTGACAGGATAATTCAATAGATTGAACTTGTTATGATTAAAATGTAAAACAATGACAAAAGCAAAGACTGTTTGCTGTTTTTAGATGCGCACATCTGGACATTGAGTAATTAGGGGCCGGGCAGCCTAAGCTGCCAGGACCCTATTGTAATCCTGCATGTTCTTCTTTCTTCTTTCTTCTTTCTTTCTTTCTTTCTTTCTTTCTTCTTCCGAGGAAATCCTACTTCCATGCACGAAAAATGACCAAACTTTGCACAAAGGTCCAGTCCCATGTCAGATTGCCTCAGCTGCAAAAACAGGCCAATAGTCCTGATGGTGGCGCTACAGCAAGCCTCTAAAGTTCAAAATTTTGAAAATTCATAATAAATCAACCATATGTGCTACAGATTTACAACTTTCACCACAATGTAGCCCCGATACTGAAGAAACTTTTGTACATTTAAACCTATTGCAAATTATGAAGTCCATCACTCTGTTTTTTTTCAAAAACTGTAAAACTTATTAAACCTATCTCCTCCCACAATTTTTGCTCAATTGGCACCAAACTTGCTACAGAGCATCTTCAGACTGTCCTACACAAACGATCCACACAGATTTTTGATTTATCAAAAATTGAGCCTACAGTGCATCAAAATGTTTGACTGTAAACGGTATTATAAACATATACTTGCAAATTCTTGCTAAATTACATTTTCAATGTTCATGAAAAAAAATGACAAAATTTTGGAGTCATGGTAGATGATGTTTGGAAAATATCAGAATTTTATCTCAAAAACTGAATTTTTTACAGCATTTTGAATTTCACTCTCATGCGAACAATTGGAAATCAATGCAAAAATGGCATTTTTAAACATCAGTTTTTCACTTTTGGAGCCAATAAATCATTGTTAAAAAACTAATGACCAACATCTCCATGCTGTCTAGATGCAATTTGTGTATTTTGGGATTTTTGTCTCAATAACTGAATTTTTGACAGCCATTTGAAATCTGCCTTTACATGCTAACAGCTGAAGTCTTGCACACAGGTGACTGACTTAGTCAATTTGTGAAGCTACAAGTGGTGTTTCCATTTGCCAATTAGCTCAGTGAGATAGAGGACGGTTCTTGGTGTTGAAGGTTGTGAGTTCAAGCCTCAGCTTGTACAACATTTCCATATGAGAAAATCTACCCAAACTTTTCACAAAGGTCCAGTCCCATGCCAGATGTCCTCAACTGGAAACACAAGACAATAGTCCTGATGGTGGCGCTACAGCAAACCTCTAAATTTCAAAACTTTGAAAATTCACAACAAATCAACCATATGTGCTTTCACTTTGAAATGTGCTTTTCCATGGCATGGATGGCTGCTGCCTGGCACCCTGATCCTTGGCTTAGTCAATTTGTGAAACCACACGTGAACTGTCACTTGCCAATTAGCTCAGTGAGATAAAAGACGGACTTCGGTGTCAGAAGTTGTGAGTTCGAGCCTCAGCTAAGGCAGGATGGACTTTCAAATGTGAAAGCCTTATGTTCAGGTATCATGCTATGTGGATTAGAGACTGCTAAGATTTAAATAATTATGATTCAGGGAGTTTTTTGGGGAAAAGACAAATACTCTTTATCAACACGTTTCCCCGTTATCCCTTGTCTCTTTTCCCTGTTTATTTGGCTTAGCTATCAGTCAATTATGCAGAGTCTCTTGTGCCAGAAATTGTGAGTTTCAAGCCTCAACTGATGTAAAATGCACATTAGAATGCCACCTTTTTTTTCATCTTCCTACACTCTGCTTGTTGCTCAGAACTGCCTAATTTTGCCTAAAATTGCCCGGCCCCGACCATTGCTGCGCAGCAGCTATAATTTCAGCATGAAATGGTGGTCTTCCTGGGCATTTACACCTGTTAGTCTGTCACAGTAGTTGCATGCTTCCATAGGAAACTGCAGATAAGAGATAAGCATTCTTCAGGTTGTCTAGATAGGTGATGCAGGCCCTCTTCCCAATCAGGTCATCTTCATGTAAAACTTTTAAGTTGTCAGGCAAGTCTGTTATTTCATCGTCTGTGGGGTTGGGGATAGCTACATCTAGCACAGTCTCGTCCATACTTATTTCTTGAAGCTGCTCGATGTTCGCAGCCTCTGATGCCACACCACCAACGCTACATAAAAAGGGAAAAATATAAAAATCTTACACATTTGCTTACCAATACTAATACAACCATATAAGATGATGAATGAGATGAATACAACATACCGTAGTTGCAGAAAAGGAAGATATTCCTCATCGGAGCTGTCTCCATCCTCACAGAATCTCGTGGTCTGTCCAGTTCTCGTCCATTTCAATACTGCACATAACCACACATATCCATGAGCAGGAAAGAAATATCAACAACACAAAATGCAATCCAATTCATTATAAAGACTTACATGCTGTTCCTTGGATCATTGATTGCATCCTCATCTGGAGAGTCATGCCGCCTCTTCTTCCTCCACAACACTCAGAGAATGCATGCTGCAGATAGAGTAGATTGTAAGTAGACTATAGTCGAAATAGAAAAAGACATATTTGCATTTAGTCAACATTTGTTCAAGCAATCAACATTCAGTCACAGTGAGATCAAAAACTGTGATGCACTGTTTGTGGCAGGAGTCACTCCCCTACTGTCCTGCACCACTCTGCATACTGTTCCATGTGAGTCCTGTGCAATGTGCCTATGCCCGTGAGCAAACGGCACGGGACCTTTGGTGAATGGCACAACACAGTATGTCAGTGTTGTGAAACAGTAGGCAAGTGCTGCCGGACAGATGACCAGGGGCTCCACACCATCGACCAAAAGTACTACAGCTTTCATTTACAGAAACTCGCCCTGGCCTCTAATACACCAACTTCTTCTGCCTCAGCGCCTTCTTCCAGCATTTGGACACCCTCTATCGGTTCTCCCCTGAGTCAAAACAGAAAATAGGACATGTTGAAAAATACTAAACGTTGCCCAAAACAAACAACGCAGGCCCTGGGAAACACAAAGTACCTAACATGGTCCGACTCTTCTGTAAGGCTGGAAACTATAGGCTGTAGCGGTTGGAGGTGTTGCTTGTGGGGAGTAGAAGTTACTGGCTTCTTTTGATAGCTGTAGAGAAATAACATGTAGAAATTTATATGGATCAAGAGTAATGCAAGAGAAACACAAAAATATACACACTGGAAATAAAGGCACTATATAAACATCACACAATGTAATAAAATGCATCTTCTATGTTATACTAGAGAATTATCAGGTAAGAATAACAATAATTAGCAATGCAACATCAAATATAAAAAGACAATAACTTGAAAAAAATAAATATGGAACACCATACACCTTACACAACACAATGGCCAATAGACACACATAACAATAACAAAAATATCTTGTTATCAGACTGACTTCAAGATGTCAAGTTTACTGGCTAACTGAGATTGTAACCTTCAAAGTTAGGTGCTTGGTGCTACTGAAGTGAGCTACACACAGACCCTTCAGGACTGACTAAATAAACGTTACATGTAGAATTTTAAACACGCAACAATCCCTGTAATTTTAGCTACACTCAGCGCAAGGTGCTATTGATAAGCAGGACTATGAAGAGTCATAACTCAATGCACATTGCACCCGGGTTTGGTTTTACTGATTATTTAGAGCAAGCAACGCGGTTTGACTTCTTTTGCAATCACTGTAGTCAACTCAACAAAAACAACGAAAAGAATCCCGTTTTTTCTCTGAAAACTATTACATGACAATTATCAGAAACTACTGTCACGTACATACAAACTGACACGATAATACCACAATGATTCAGTATGACTGATCTTTCCACAGTAGGAACCTACATATTTTACTCAAACTTTATATTTGCGGTTTGCAGTCATCGCATTGCTTTTTCTTTATACAGTACTTTTGAGTTTGTTGCGTGGCTGGTCGTGTCAGTGTGGAACTTGTGAACTATATAGCTAACATTAGCATTAGTATTTTGATTTGAGCATCGAAAGCTACTTACTAGTCCAGCAGGAACAGAGCCAAGGCAGCATCGGTCGGAAATCCCTCCTCGTCTTTGAGCTCGCGCCGGCGAGTGAAAGCCGGGCCAATGTTGATCCTTGACTGTCCTTTTATCCGGGTAGCCTCCCTTTTTCTTTTTTTGTCTCCTCAGACAAAACTTTTCGTTTCTTTTGTTGTTTTGGAGCTTCTGCCGTGTTAGCAGTAGTTGTGCGTAAGCGTTCGCATCGACTTCTGTCTTTATAACGAATGGGAAAGGGGGGAGAAGTGACGTATGCTGTAAAGCAGTCAGTACATTTGTAGTTGTTTTGTGTGGCAGGGTTACAGCCACCCTCCTCAAAGTTGCTTAGTGCCGGTGAAAGCGATACAGACCCCCTCGGGCCAATGACAGAGGTGTCATTCAACTAGTTGTAAGTCGACGTATCATCACAAAAGTTATGAAAATATTTTATGAAGGTTGAAAAGTTACTTAGTGTTGCTTTAAATATCACATATAAATATGTTAAAGAGTGTAAAACTGTATAAATGTGCGAGAGATTACATGAAAGCGTTTGGTTGATAAGCCTGGCAAACAGCCAATAAGCACAAAGATTGCTTTTGTCTCGGCCAATCGGATGCTTAAGCCCACCTCCTGACTGTCTGCTGATTGTTCACAGTGAAAGTGGCAGGGAGTCGGTCTTGGCTGAAAACCCCTTTATAAGAGGGAACGATTTTACAAAAGTGGTAAGAAACTGCACGAAACATTGGAAAAGTTCATTAAAAGTTAATGTTTCCATGTATTAATTCACGCTTTATGTGAAAATATATATAATAACCTGCTTTACATCAGTAATTTTGTATTCCATTTAAATATGTGGCATAAATACAGTTCATGTTAAAATGCCTAAAATAAATTATGGTTAAAATATAAATTTCTTTTACAGTTAAAATACATATTTTTACAGTTAAAATATTACGTTTTGAAATGTTTCATGGTTTATTTGAAATATAAAAACATAAATAACAATTCACGTTTATGTTAGAGAATTAATGACCTGGAAGAGTTTGATTTCCTGTTGACCTATGTGTGATCACATAAGAAGGGGAGTGAGTGAGTTGGAGAAGAAGGAACCGGACAAGAAAATGGGGTAGAAGGGACAGCAGAACACCTGTGACGGTCGGTACAGACCGAACTGTGTTTATTGTGTATTTCTGTACAGACTGGAATGAGAACTGTTTGCTGGTCACAGCGCTCTGAAGTGTGTGAGTTTGGAACTGTTTACTGCTGCTGAGGTGTGTTTCTTTGACCGTGAAGCAAGTTCAGCTAAATTAACTAGCCGGAGCTAGGCTAGCTGCACTGCCGTCATTGTCGGGAGGAGACGTGAGCTTCTTCTTCCCTTGCGCGGACGGGAGGAGTTTCAGCAGTCGTCACGGAGGGATTCTCCAGCTGAGGACGCTTTCCTGCCCGGTGAGGGAGACTGCTGCTCTTTGCTGCTGTGCTGCTGCAGACTTTAGACAGGTCTGGCCGGAAGAGGGAGTGTTTATTCAGCTGTGGAGGAGCTGCGGTCCTGCTTTCTTCACACAGACACCTGGAGGTGCTGCTGTCCCGGTCTCTTCAGACATCCTGCTGCTCTGTCTTCAACACAAGGGAGGTAATAATGATCTGTGTTCTTCATGAGCTCCAACATTAAGCGTGCCATCAAACCTTAATGCAAGCTTGCTAAAAGAAAAAAACTAAAGCAGAAAAGTGCACTTTAAAGGGTTAACTACGGTGGCCGACAAGTACAAACGCGCTGCATATACAGACAGGTGCTGCAAATACAGAAACGCGCTCCATATAGGAAAACAGATGCAAAAGGAAAATGCTCCAAATACAGACAGGCGCTGCAAATAAGAAAACAAATGCAAAAAGAAAAAGCCGCATATCCAGTCATACAACGGAAGTGCTCCAGGCCTCTAGGGCAGTGCTGAGCGTCCACCCGAGAGAAAATTGGAGTCGGGGAGAGGCTATATGAAAAAGTATGTATTCTTTTTTCTTTTTCTTTCTTTCTTTCTTTCTTTTTTCCACGTGTGGCCCTCATCTTTTACTGTATTATGAAAGTGCAGCCGACTCAATTTTCCTCCCACCAATAACTTTCTTCTCTCATTCACACATCTGCTCCACACGTTTTTTTAAACAAACTTTTATTATCACATTAGAGACATTATACAAATAACATGACATTAAACATTATGACATCATACAGACATGAAACAACAGTGGAGTACAGGGAGTGCATAATAGATATCACACAAAAACCAGAGCTTGACAAAAATAAATAAATAAAATAAAATAAAATTACAATGTATCAGGATGCATAAAAATAAATTTAATCAATAAAGAAACAGAAAATAAATAAATATATGTGCAAAAATTGAGAGATTTTATCTAGTAATATGAACCATAATATTTTCCATAAGACTGCTGTCTTGAAAGCTTTCTTGTTTTTACATATTTTACAGACAGATTCATAAAAAGATTTAAGTTCCACATAAAACAAAGTTTCATTTGGCATAGCCTGGAGAAATCAAGCTTTATGGTTGGACACTTCAGGTCTAAATCTGTTAATGAATTCATTACAGGGATAATCTGCTCCACACGTTGATACCATTTTATACAGTCTATGGTTGATACGTCCGTTGTCTGTCTCTCGGGTTGGACGCTCAGCACTGCCCCTAGAGGCCTGGAGCACTTCCGTTGTATGACTGGATATGTGGCTTTTTTTTTTTGCAGTTGTTTTCTTATTTGCAGCGCGTTTCTGTATTTGCAGCGCGTTTTCCTTTTGCATCTGTTTTCCTATATGCAGTGCGTTTCTGTATTTGCAGCACGTTTCTGTTTATGCAGGGTGTTTCTGTATTTGCAGCGTTTTCCTTTTGCATCTGTTTTCTTACATGGAGCGGGGTTTCTGTATTTGCAGCGCGTTTGTACTTCTCGGCCACCGTAGTTAACAACAGACTAAATAATTCCCAGGTCTTACTGTTATTTTCTTTATTTTTCACATTGCATTTTATATTTGGAATTCTGCATTTCATTTAATACGAAGTCAAAACGGAGATACTGTGTTTGTGTTGTATTTCAATGGTACACTGTAAAAAACTAAATTGGTTAAGTAATATAGTTTGTTTGCTTATACATATTTGGTCATCATACCAGGATTAACCCCATAGCCTCTTTGGACTTTAATAGAGTGAGATCATATGTTACCCTAGACTCTAGGGTAAAGTGTTTCTCTTATCACGAGCCAGTGGTGAAAGGGTTACATATAAACCTGCAGTGTCCATAAAAGAGGAGAGAACTCCGTCTCTATAGGTGTGTGTGCGCGCCATTTCCAATATTGCACTGGTGAGTTGAGCCATCTGTCAGGAAGTAACAAATTAGCATCTGAAAGTCCGCTAGCACGCGGCTAATTAGCGTCTGAAAGTCCGCTAGCATTGCGGCTAATTAGCATTATGAACGTCTGCTAGCATGTGGCTAATTAGCATCCGAAAGGTCCCCTAGTTTGTGGCTAACTAGCACCTAACAGTCCGCTAGCATCACTGCTAATTAGCACCATGTAAAATCCCATTCGACTATGCTAAAGTTGTTAGTGTTTCAACACGAGACATGTAATTGTGTTTAAGAAATACTGCTGCTAAACAGGCATGTTCTTTTATGTTGTTGCACTAAGGAGACTGTCCTTTATATTGCTTTCCTGCACTTTTTATGCCTTTGCTGAGTTATTTGCTGCAGTTTAACTGCTGACCAAGGTTTACCTTGCTGTAATTTGCTGGTGAATTCACTGTTAGTAACAGTAATTTGGTACAGTCTGAAGTAACTGAGAAGTAATTTAAAGGTGCATCATTGATTAAATGTATGCTGTTAATTTTGTGTTTTTTTTCTTATTTATTTATTTTGCTATGTACCTTGACTGGAGTTGTAGTTTTACTACAAGTATAGCTCTCTGGCCTCATTATTTTGGTTGATTATGAGTTGGTTGGACTGACAGTGATATGAACTAATCCTCAGTGCGTTTAAAACGTATTTATGTTTTTGCTTGGGTCGTGCAGTGTGTGGGGCTCGGGAATAGACAAAACATCTGTCCAGTGATGCTTCCAGGGATCCAAGGGTCACCCAGGGAGAACCTTATCCTTGTAAGCGTAGCCATCGGTGTGTGTATGATGTCCCCGGAAGGATGATAAAACAGCCTACTGCTGCAGCCTCACTTGGCCGGGTCAGAGCAACCTAACGGTGACAACTGACCTGTTTACTGAGTAGGGTAAGGTAAGACCTTCGGTCTAACAACTCTGAGTACTTACTTTGCAATTCCTAGAGTAATCTCACAACCTTAATATAATACACTCTAAAATTTACTTGGGCAGGTTTGCTCAATACAACCCCTCATTTACTGAAAGGTACTCTAAAAATCTTTTAAACTTACTAGAGTAATTTTGATACTCAGTACTATAATCATATACTCATAACCTTAATATAATGCACTCTAAAATTTGTGTAAAATTTACTCAGGCAATTTGGCTCACTACTAACCTGCGTTCAGCTAAAGCTACTGTATAAATCTTGTTGCGATTTCAGTTCTAAAATATTCACAACCTTAATGTAATGCACTCTAAAAAAATTTGTAAAATTTACTTGGAAAATTTTATGTTGGCCGACAAGGACGATCACACTGCATATGCGCAAACGAGTTACATATACAGAAACGCGCAGCATATAGGAAAACAAACGCAAAAGTTAAATGCTGCATATAAAGAACCGTGCAGCAAATACAGAAACGCACAGAAACACAGAACTGCGCTGCATATAGGAAAACAAATTCAAAAAGAACACGCTGCATAGCCGATCGTATGATGGAAGTGCTCCAGGCCTCTAGACGCAGTGCTGAGCTTCCACCGGAGAGGACCGTCGACACGGGTCTTCTCACTCACTTCCTCATCTGCTCCGTACCATACGTTGAAACGTCAGTTGACTAAGTACAGACTCGGTGGCCACGGCCTGGCCATCGAGATGGTCGGATACGAAAAATCATGGCTCCTCACAGAGAAGCGCTTCTGCCAGCTCTTCAAAGGAAAAAAGTAGAAACAGAGCTGCATTTTCTGACGGAATGCATTAAAACTTCAGCCTGTCTGAACCACATACTTCCCCAAATTTAAACAGAAACACCCTGAGGTCAACCACATAAGCAACATAAACAAATTACCAATCCTGTTGGGAGAATAGGATTGGTAACACACACACAACAAACAGACATGATTTATGGTTAATATTGTTACTGTTATTATTTTATTGTTGCTGATATCCATAGGTTATGTTCAGTTTACTGTTCCTGTTTTATCACTGATTGCCTGTGTTTAATTAAAGTATTTTGTATCTTGAATGTGCTTTGGCAATCCTGTATTTTGTTATGGTCATGACAATAAAGCCTCATTGAATTTGAGAAGAAGAAATGTATGGTTGGAGGAAAGTTGAAGTCAGGAGAAGCCACATAAAACGGTACATATTCTTTTTTATTTTCTTTCTTTTTTTCTTTTACATTTGGCCTTAATCTTTTCGCATTCCCTCATCTGGAGCAGATTAGGGAATGAGTGATATGTTGATACGTCCGTTGTCTGTCGTTCGGGTGGAAGCTCAGCACTGCCCCTCGAGGCCTGGAGCACTTGCATTGTCAAATCAAGTTAAATTTTATTTATATAGCGCCAATTCACAATAAAGTTGTCTCAAGACACTTTACATATAGAGTAGTTCTAGACCACACTCGGTAATTAATTAGGGGGCCAAGCCCGCGGGGCCTGGGGACCGCGTATGCACAAGCATACGCGTTTCCCAGGACCAGCGGTGCTGGGAACCCTATTGTTTTTGTTCGGATTTTTATCGTTATTATTAGGGGGCCAAGCCCGCGGGGGCTGGGGAACGCGACTGCAAAGCAGACGCGTTTCCCAGCACCAGCGGTGCTGGGAACCCTATTGTAATTGTTCCGATTTTTAGGGGGCCAAGCCCGCGGGGCCTGGGGGACGCGTATGCAAGCATACGCGTTTCCCAGGACCAGCGGTGCTGGGAACCCTATTGTTTTTGTTAAGATTTTTATTTTTCTTCCTTATTTTTATTTTTCCGTTGGTAAAAGTGTTGCTGCAGGCTAAACCGTGCAAGGGAGGGCGGTGCAATTTGGAGGGTTGGTCCAGACCCCTGCACGTACCTCAGGCGCAAAAATTGACATATGTCTGCCAGCAGGTGGCGCTATAACCAAGGGAAACACGTTTTGGCCGATAACTCCCAAACCGTTTGTCGCACATTAAAAAGCCTCATATCCACATATTCCCTACATTGCCCTGAATCACCTGGGCTAGGCCACGCCCATTTCCGCCTATAATTTTTTTTTCAGGAAATCGATTAAACTCGAAAACCTACTTTTTCGAACTCCTCCTTGGGGTTTGGTCCGATCACTGTGAAATTTGGCATGTCCATTCGTCAGCTGGACCTGATCTAAAGTTATCAAAAGAATTTTGTTCGGTCAAAATATGCGCAAATTATTAACGAAAAAAACATTCTAGCTAGCTATAAAAACGTGAACAGTTGCATATCTCGGTCAAAATAAATGCTAACGACATCAAATCTGAGATCCTTGGTTGGCATGTTACTGTGGGGGTGTGAGCCAAATTTGCTTAATTTTGGCCACTAGGGGGCGCTGCAAATATGGGAACGTTATATCTCTTAAACGGCAACACTGATTTTTACCAAATTTGGTGGCCATGATGCTGGGTCACTCCTGAGGCCATATCTTGAAGGTAATCCCGACTGGTCAAAGTGGGCGTGGCTTATTACGAGATAAACAACAAACATTTATTTCAGCTCAAGTGTTATGCTGAGAGCTGTGAAATTTACAGGGTATAGATAGAATGGGACACAGTCCACCCATACCAAAAATTGTGCATCTACTCCACTAGGTGGCGCTGTAACGCACGCAAACACATTTTGGCCTGTAACTTCCACATTTTTGATCACAATTTCATAAACTTTATATCCACGTGTTCCCTACATAGAGCCGCATCTTCTGACATAGGCCACGCCCACTTCCACAACATATTTCTCTTTCTAATTCGCTACACGTTAAAAACATACTTTTTCAAACTCCTCCTAGGGTTTACGCTCCATCTGCACGAAACTTTGCACACACAATCTCCAGACAGGCCTGATCAAAAGTTATCAAAAGAATTTTGCTACTCCAAAAAATGCGGTACTTATAAATAAGCTATTTTTTCTGCTAGCTAAAAAACACATACCGTTGCATATTTTTGTCAAAGTAAAAGGTATCAACATGAAACTTGAGTCACTTGTTACAGTGGTCAACCAGAGGCTCTGTGCCAAATTTGGTGCAAATTGGGCAATAGGGGGCGCAATAAACACGGTAATATCAAGCGACAAAAAAGTTGCTCGTATCCGCACGAAATTTGGGGAGCGTGATCTGGACTTGCTCCCGAGCCCAGCCATAAAATTTTGTTATGTTTGGTCAAAGTGGGCGTGACTTCTTACAAAAGACATATTCAGCCTTTCACACTGCTCTTCCCATTACAATAAGAGCAATGGAGAAAGAGGGCAGCCTTGTTCGACCCAACGCTCGATAGCAGATCTTGGCGGTGTGCCTCCAGGTGACGAAACAGAGACGTTTGCGTTGCGTGGCCTCCGCGACGCCCGCGAGCCGAGTCGCGCAGGAGGCTTGGCCCCCGTTGATAACTGCTTGCAGTTCTAGTTATTTTTATTTCTTTTATTCTTCCGTTGATAAAAGTGCTACTGCAGGCTAAACCGTACAAGGGAGGGCGGTGGAATTTGGAGGATTGGTCCAGACCCCTGCACGTACCTCAGGCGCAAAAATTGACATATGTCTGCCAGCAGGTGGCGCTATAACCAAGGGAAACACGTTTTGGCCTATAACTCCCAAATCCTTTGGCGCACATTCAAAAGCCTCATATTCCCAGATTCCCTGAATTGCCCTGAATCACCTGAGCTAGGCCACGCCCATTTCCGCCTAGAATTTTTTTTCAGGAAATCGCTAAAACTCGAAAACCTACTTCTTCGAACTCCTCCTTGCGGTTTGGTCCGATCAGTGTGAAATTTGGTATGTCCATTCCTCAGCTGGACCTAATCTAAAGTTATCAAAACAGTTTTGGTTGGTCAAAATATGCGCGAATTATTAACGAATAAAATTTTATAGCTAGCTAGAAAAACGCGAACAGTTGCATATCTCGGTCAAAATAAATGCTAACGACACCAAATCCGAGATCCTTGGTTGTCATGTGACTGTGGGGGTGTGAGCCAAGTTTGGTTAACTTTGCCCACTAGGGGGCGCTGCAAATATGCCAACGTTATATCTCTTAAACGGCAACACCGATTTTTACCAAATTTGGTGGGCATGATGCTGGGTCACTCCTGACGCCATATCTTGATGATAATCACGACTGGTCAAAGTGGGCGTGGCTTATTACGACATAAACAACAAACATTTATTTTAGCTCAAGCATTATGCTGAGGGCTGTGAAATTTACAGGGTATATATAGAATAGGACACACACCACCCACACCAAAAATTATGCATCTACTCCACTAGGTGGCACTGTAATGGACACAATCACGTTTTGGCCTGTAACTTCCACATTTTTGATCACAAGTTCATAAACTTTATATCCACGTGTTCCCTACATAGAGCCGCATATTCTCACATAGGCCCCGCCCACTTCCACAACATATTTCTCTTTCTAATTCGCTACACGTTAAAAACCTACTTTTTCGAACTCCTCCTAGTGTTTACGCTCCATCTGCACGAAACTTTGCACATGCAGTCTCCAGATCGGCCTGATCAAAAGTTATCAAAAGAATTTTGCTACTCCAAAAAATGCGGTACTTACAAATAATCATTTTTTCCTGCTAGCTAAAAAACATATATTGCTGCATATTTTTGTCAAAGTAAAAGTTTTCGACATGAAACTCAAATCATTTGGTTCAGACGTCAGTAACACGCTCTGTACCAAATTTGGTGCAAAGTTGTCAAAAGGGGGCGCTATAAACAGAGAAAAATCAAGCGACACAAAAGTTGCTCAGATTCGCACGAAATTTTGTGAGCGTGATGTGGAGTCACTCCCGAGGCCAACCGTAAAGTTTAGTACTGTTTGGTCAAAGTGGGCGTGACTTGTTACAACAAACATATTCAGCAATAATACAGAGCTTCCAGTGCTCTTCCCATTACAATAAGAAGAGTGGAGAGAGAGGGCATCCTTGTTTGACCTGATGTGCGATAGCAAATCTTGGTGACGTACCTTCCTGTACCGAAATAGAGCCATTCGCGTTGCGTGGGCTACGCGACGCCCGGGGGCCGAGTCGCGCGGGAGGCTTGGCCCCCTTTCATAACTGCTTGCAGTTCTAGTTATTAGGGGGCCAAGCCCTCGGGGCCTGGGGGACGCGTATGCACAAGCATACGCGTTTCCCAGGACCAGCGGTGCTGGGAACCCTATTGTTTTTGTTCTGATTTTTATTATTATTCACTATTATTATTTTTATTCTTCCACGGGTAAAAGTGGTGCTGCAGGCTAAACCGTGCAAGGGAGGGCGGTGCAATTTGGAGGGTTGGTCCAGACCCCTGCACGTACCTCAGGCGCAACAATTGACATATGTCCGCCAGCAGGTGGCGCTATGACCAAGGGAAACACGTTTTGGCCTATAACTCCCAAACCATTTGGCGCACATTCAAAAGCCTCATATCCCCAGATTCCCTGAATTGCCCTGAATCACGTGGGCTAGGCCACGCCCATTTCCGCCTATAATTTTTTTTCAGGAAATTGCGAAAACTCGAAAAACTACTTTTTCGAACTCCTCCCTGGGGTTTGGTCCGATCGGTGTGAAATTTGGCACATATGTTCGTCAGCTGCACCTCATCTAAAGTTATCAAAAGAATTTTGTTCGTTCAAAATATGCGCAAATTCTTAAAGAAAAAAATTTTCTAGCTAGCTATAAAAACACGAACAGTTGCATAACTCGCTTAAACTAAATGCTAACGACACCAATTCTGAGATCCTTGGTTGGCCTGTGACTGTGGGGGTATGAGCCAAATTTGGCTAATGTTGGCCACTAGGGGGCGCTGCAAATATGGGACCGGTATATCTCTTAAACGGCAACACCGATTTTTACCAAATTTGGGGGGTATCATGCTGGATCACTCCTGAGGCCATATCTTCAAGGTCATTACGATTGGCCAAAGTGGGCGTGGCTTACTACAAGATAAACAACAAACATTTATTTCAGCTCAAGTATTAAGCTGAGGGCTGTGAAATTTACAGGGTATATATAGAATAGGACACAGACCACCCATACCAAAAATTGTGTGTCTACTCCACTAGGTGGCGCTGTAACGGATGCAAACGCATTTTGGCCTGTAACTTCCACAATTTAAATCACATCTTCATAAACTTTATATTCTCGTGTTCCCTACATAGATCCGCATCTTCTGACATAGGCCACGCACACTCCCACAGCATGTTTCTAGTCGTAAATCGCTACACGTCAAAAACCTACTTTTTCGAACTCCTCCTAGGTTGTACGCTACATCTGCACGAAACTTTGCCCACTCAACCTACAGACTTGCCTGATCAAAAGTTATCAAAAGAATTTTGCTACTCCAAAAAACGCAGTACTTATAAATAATATATTTTTTGCCGCTAGCTAAAAAAACACATACCGTTGCATATCTTTGTCAAAGTAAAAGCTATCAACATGAAACTCAGTCACGACGTTTCTGAGGTCAACCAGAGGCACTGTGCCAAATTTGGCGCAAATTGACCGATTGGGGGCGCTATAAAAAGAGAAATATCAAGTGACATAAAAGTTCATCGGATTTGCACGAAATTTGGTGAGCTTGATGTGGAGTCCCTCCCGAGGCCAGCTGTAAAGTTATGTACTGTTTGGTCAAAGTGGGCGTGACTTGTTACAACAAACATGTTCAGCAATAATACAGAGCTTCCAGTGCTCTTCCCATTACAATGAGGAATGGAGAGAGAGGGAAGCCTTGTTTGAACACACGTTGGACAGCAAGTCTCAGGGACGTGCCTCCCGGTCACGAAACAGAGCCGTTTGCGTTGCGTGGGCTCCGCGACGCCCGGGGGCCGAGTCGCGCGGGAGGCTTGGCCCCGTTCATAACTGCTTGCAGTTCTAGTTATAGTTTTTATTTTTATTCTTCCGTTGATAAAAGTGGTGCTGCAGGCTAAACCGTGCACGGGAGGGCGATGCAATTTGGAGGGTTGGTCCAGACCCCTGCAGGGACCTCAGACGCAAAAAATGACATATGTGAGCCAGCAGGGGGCGCTATAACCAAGGGAAACACCTTTTGGCCTATAACTCCCACACTGTATGTCGCACATTCAAAAGCCTCATATCCCCAGATTCCCTGAATAGCCCTGAATCACCTGGGCTAGGCCACGCCCATTTCCGCCTATAATTTTTTTTCAGGAAATTGCAAAAAACTGGAAAACCTACTTTTTCCAACTCCTCCTTGGGGTTTTGTCCAAACTGTGTGACATTTGGCACGTACCGTCTTCAGAGGGATCTGATCTAAAGATATCAAAACAATTTCGTTTTGTCAAAATATGCGCAAATTATTAACGAATAAACTTTTCTACCTAGCTATAAAAACACGAACAGTTGCATAACTGGGTCAAAGTAAATGCTAATGACACCAAATCTGAGATCCTTGGTTGCCATGTGACTGTGGTGCTATGAGCCAAATTTGGCTGATTTCGGCCACTAGGGGGCGCTGCAAACATGGGAACGTTATATCTCTTAAACGGCAACACCGATTTTTACCAAATTTGGTGGGTTTGATGCTGGGCCACTCCTGAGGCCATACCTTCAAGGTAATCCCGACTGGTCAAAGTGGGCGTGGCTTATTACGAGATAAACAAGAAACATTTATTTAAGCTCAAGTATTATGCTGAGGGCTGTGAAATTTACAGGGTATATATAGAATAGGACACAGACCACCCATACCAAAAATTGTACGTCTACTCCACTAGGTGGCGCCGTAATGGATGCAAACGCATTTTGGCCTGTAACTTCCACATTTTTAATCACATCTTCATAACCTTTGTATCCACGTCTTTCCTGAATGCAGCCGCATCTTTTGACATAGGCCACGCCCACTCCCAAAGCATATTTCTCTTTGTAAGTTGCTACACGTCAAAAACCTACTTCTTTGAACTCCTCCTAGAGTTTATGTTCCATCCACACGAAACTTTGCACACACAATCTCCAGATGTGCCTGATCAAAAGTTTTCAAAAGAATTTTGCTACTCCAAAAAATGCGGGACTTATAAATAAACAATTTTTTCCGCTAGCTAAAAAACACATACTATTGCATATTTTTGTCCAAGTAAAAGCTATCGACATGAAACTCTAATCACTTGTTTCTGAGGTCAACCAGAGGCTCTGTACCAAATTTGGTGCAAATTGGTCAAAAGGGGGCGCTATAAACTGAGAAAAATCAAGCGATACAAAAGTTGCTCAGATTCGCACGCAATTTGGCGAGCGCCATGTGGACTCCCTCCCGAGGCCCCCTGTAAAGTTTAGTGATGTTTGGTCAAAGTGGGCGTGACTTCTTACAGCAAACATATTCAGCCTTTCACACTGCTCTTCCCATTACAATAAGAGCAACGGACAGAGAGGGCAGCCTTGCTCGACCTAGTGTTCGATAGCAGATCTTGGCGGTGTGCCTCCCGGTGATGAAACGGAGCCATTTGCGTTGCGTGGGCTCCGCGACGCACAGGGGCCGAGTCGCACGGGAGGCTTGGCCCCCGTTCATAACTGCTTGCAGTTCTAGTTATATTTACATCCAACAATTGAAACCTCGGACAGATCCATGACTCATGGTAGGCGGTGATCTGACGGCACCGGTTGGGTTGAGAGGAAAAGAGGAGAAGGGGAAGAAAGAGGGGAGGTGGGTGGGGTGGAAGAGAGAGAGAAAAGAAGAGGGGCAGAGAGAACAGTAGTAACAGAACATCAATAGTAAAACTATGTGTAGGAAATAGTAGTACATATGAATATGTAAGTTGTATGCAAGTAATAATACTAATACTACATGTTACAATAATGATAATAAAAATAATAATAGTAACAACAACAATGTGATAAATGTTTGATTGATTAAGTGAGTTATAATAGTCCACAGTAGAAGGTACAGCAGTGATCAGAGATCCATGCACGGCCACAGTCCATGGGAATCTGCAGGATGACAAAGCAGAAAGACTCCGGGGAAGGAATCAAGTCAGTAACAGGCATTAATGGAACATAAACATCTGGGGAGAGCGATGAAGAAAGAGAGGAGCTCAGTGTGTCTTGGAGTCCCCCAGCAGCCTAAACCTATAGCGGCATAACTAGGGGCTGGTCAGGGCAAGCCCGAGCCAGCCCTAACTATAAGCTTGATCAAAAAGGAAGATTTTAAGTCTACTCTTAAATATTGAGATGGTGTCTGCCTCCTGAACAGAAACTGGAAGATGGTTCCACAGGAGAGGAGCTTGATAACTGAAAGCTCTGGCTCCCAATCTACTTTTGGAGATCTTTGGGACCACCAGTAAGTCTGCATATTGAGACCTAAGTGTTCTAGTGGGATGGTAGGGTACTATAAGCTCTTTGAGATAAGATGGTGCCTGATCATTAAGCGCTTTGTATGTAAGGAGAAGGATTTTGAAATCTATCCTAGATTTTACAGGTAGCCAGTGCAGTGAAGCTAATACAGGAGTAATATGCTCTCTTATCCTAGTTCCTGTTAGCATGCGTGCTGCAGCATTTTGAATCAACTGCAGACTCTTTAAAGACTTATTGCTGCAGGCCGATAATAACGTCATACAATTAATTGTATGACTGGATATGCAGCACGCTTTCTTTGTGCATTTGTTTACTTATTTGCGGCATGTTTCTGTATTTGCAGCGTTTTCCTTATACGTTTGTTTTCCTATATGCAGCGCCTTTCTGTGTTTGCAGCGTGTTTCTGTATTTGCAGCATCTGTCTCTATATGCTGCCCATTTGTCCCCGTCGGCCACCGTACAATTTTGCTCACTACAAACCTTCGGTCAGTTGAAGGTACTCTAAAAATCTTGTTAATTATTTTTCTAGAATCTGCGCACTTACAGGTTGCAGCAAAGTCTGGTAGCTTTCAAAATCTTTGTTATTTTTGTTATTTTTTTGTCGCTTTTATCTGATTTTTTTTTACATCTACTGATGGATATTTCTGTGGAGAGAAGAGTTTATTCGAAAGAAGAGCTTTTTTAATTGAAATGGAGCAAATCTGGAGTATATTACCCTATTCCAGCTGAGATAAGGAGGAGCTTTCGTGGTTGCCGTGCTGGTGCAAAGTTAAAGGCAAGGAAATGGAGATACAAGCCCGTTCTGCCATCAGTCATCATGGGGAATGTCAACTCTCTGCCCAACAAAAGTGAGGAGTTGGAGATATTGGTGAAGACTCAGAAAGTGTACCGTGAGTGCAGCCTGATGTGTTTTACTGAGACCTGGTTGAATAATAACATCTCGGATTCCATTGTGGATATACCTGGCTTCACTCTCATACGGTCAGACAGAGATGCAAAGGCTAGTGGCAAGAAAAAAGGAGGAGGACTGGCCTTATTTGTGAACCAGAGATGGTGTAATCCTGCACATAGTACTGTCAGGGAGAAGATATGCTGTCCAGATATTGAATTATTGGCAGTTGGAATGTGGCCATATTATGTACCAAGAGAATTTGGTCATATAATAACAATACTTGTGTACATCCCTCCCAAGGCAACGGCTGATGTTCCATGTGAAATTCTGCATGAATTTGTTGCTAGGATACAGACTAAACACCCTGAGGCACTTATAATAATATCTGGAGACTTCAAC
>JAWZSL010000244.1:0-32830 GCA_034769285.1 Lutjanus argentimaculatus | reverse complement strand
ATCTCAATAAAAGCACGTTTACCATCAAGAAGACCATATTTCCAATCAGTTCTGGCATGAAACTGTGAGTTTTGAGCTCCCCGGGCCGAGAGAAACAGCTTAGTGCATTAAATCCAGTCAAAAGACGCTCAATTTGGCGAGAGGAGCTCCTACACGCAAAAATGTGCCATATCTGACCAAATACAGCAGAAATCTCAATAAAAGCACGTTTGCCATCAAGAAGACCATATTTCCAATCAGTTCTGGCATGAAACTGTGAGTTTTGAGCTCCCCGGGCCGAGAAAACAGCTTAGTGCATTAAATCCAGTCAAAAGACGCTCAATTTGGCGAGAGGAGCTCCTACACGCAAAATGTTGCCATATCTGACCAAATACAGCAGAATCTCAATTAAAAGCACGTTTGCCATCAAGAAGACCATATTTCCAATCAGTTCCATGAAAACGTCAATTTGGCGGAGAGGAGCTCCTAAAACATCAATTTGCCATATCTGACCAAATACAGCAGAAAATCTCAATTAAAAGCACGTTTCCTCAAGAAGCACCATATTTCAAATCAGTTTCTGGCATGAAACTGTGAGTTTTGAGCTCCCGGGCCGAGAAACAGCTTAGTGCATTAAATCAGTAAAAAGACGCTCAATTTGGCGAGAGGAGCTCTACACGCAAATGTCCATATCTGACCAAATACAGCAGAATCTCAATAAAAGCACGTTTGCCATCAAGAAGACCATATTTCCAATCAGTTCTGCATGAACTGTGAGTTTTGAGCTCCCGGGCCGAGAAACAGCTAGTGCATTAAATCAGTCAAAAGACGTCAATTTGGCGAGAGGAGCTCCTAACACAAAATGTGCCATATCTGACCAAATACAGCAGAAACCTCAATAAAAGCACGTTTGCCATAAGAAGACCATATTTCCAATCAGTTTCTGGCATGAAGTGGGAGTTTTGAGCTCCCCGGGCCGTGAGTAGTAACAGCTTAGTGCATTAAATCCAGACAAAAGACTGCTCTATTTGGCGAGAGGAGCTTTCACGGCCGTGAAACAGCTTTAGGCATTTTAATCCAGTCAAATGACGTCTCATTTGGCAAGAGGAGCTCTACACACAAATTGTGCCATATTCTGACCATAATACAGCAGAAGAAACCTCAAATAAAAGCACGTTTGCCACAAGAAAGACCATATTTCCAATTTCAGTTCTGGCATGAAACTGTGAGTTTTGACAACGCTCCCAGGGCCGAGAAGAACAGCTTTAGTGCCATTAAATCCAGTCAAAAGACGCTCAATTTGGCGACGAGGAGCTCCCCGGGGACGAGTAAGAGAAACAGATTAGTGCATTAAATCCTCTCAAAGACGCCTCAATCTGGCGTAGAGGAGCTCCTACACACAAAATGTGCCATATGCTGACCAAATACAGCAGGAAAAACCTCAATAATTAGCACGTTTGCATCAAGAAGACCATATCTTCCTATCAGTTCTGGAGACATGAAACTGTGGTGTTTTGAGTCCCGGGCGAGAATCAGCTTAGTTGCATTAAATCCAGTCAACAAAGACGCTCAATTGGCGGGGAGGAGCTCCAGAGAAAAGCGTAGTGCATTAAATCCAGTCAAACTGACGCTCAATTTGGCGAGAGGAGCTCCTACACACAAAATGTTGCATATCTGACCAAAAATACAGCAAGAAACCTCCAATAAAAGCCGTTTGCCATCAAGATGGACCATATTATCCAATCAGTTTCTGCATGAAACTGTGTGTTTTGAGCCTCCCGGGCGAGAAAGAGGAAGACGAGAAACAGCTTAGTGCAATTTAATCCCAGTCAAAAGCACGACTCAATTTGCGAGTAAGAGAGCTCCCGGCCAGAGAAAACAGTTAGTGCATTAAATCCAGTCAAAGACGCTCAATTTGGCGAAGAGGTAGCTCCTACACACAAATATGTGCCTATATCTGACCAAATACAGCAGAAACCTCAATAAAAGCCGTTTGCCATCAAATGGTAGACCTTATTTCCAATCAGATTCTGGCATGAAAAACTGTGAGTTTTTGAGCTCCCCGGGCCGAGAGAGAAACAGTTAGTGCATTAAATCCAGTCAAAAGACGCTCAATTTGGCGAGAGGAGCTCCGGCGGCGAGGATAGAATGATACAGCTTTAGTGCATTAAAATTCCAGTTCAAAACGACGCTCAATTTGGCGGTGAGGAGGAGCTCCCTACACACAAATGGCCTATCTGTACCAAATACAGCATGAAAAACTCAATAAAAGGCCACGTATGCCATCAAGAGACCATGTAGTTCCAATCTAGTTTCTGGCACTGAAAATGTAGTTTTGAGCTCCCCGGGGCCGAGGAAAAGAAAGGAAAAAGTTAGTGCATTAAATCCAGTCAAAAGGACGCTCATTTGGCGAGAGGAAGCTCCCGGCCGAGAGACAAACAGCTATAGTGCATTAAATTCCAGTCAAAAGACGCTCAATTTGGCGAGAGGAGCTCCTACACACAAAAATGTGCCATATCTGACCAAAACAGCAGAAACCTCAATAAAAAGCACGTTTGCATCAAGAAGACCATTTTTCCAATCAGATCTGGCATGAAACTGTGAGTTTTGAGCTCCCCGCGGACCGAGAATCAGCTCTTAGTGCATTAAATCCAGTCAAAAGCACGCTCAATTTGGCGGAGAGGAGCTCCTTACACACAAAATGTGCCATATCTGACCAAATACAGCAGAAACTCAATAAAAGCAACGTTTGCCATCAAGAAGACCATATTTCCAATCAGTTTCTGGCATGAAACTGTGAGTTTTGAGCTCCCCTGGGCGAGAAGAGATAACGCATAGTGCATTAAATCCAGTCAAAAGACGGACTCAATTTTGGCGAGAGGAGCTCCTACACACCAAAAGTGCCATTATGACCAAATACAGCAGAAACACTCAATAAAAAGCATCGTTTGCCTCAAGAAGACCATATTTCCAATCAGTTCTGGCATGAAACTGTGAGTTTTGAGGCTCCCCGGGCCGAGAAAAGAAACAGCTTAGTGCATTAAATACAGTCTTAATAAGACGCTCCAATTTGGCGAGAGGAGCTCCCCGAGGCCGAGATGAAAACAGCTTAGTGCATTAAATCCAGGTCAAAAGACGCTCAATTTGGGGAGAGGAGCTCCTAACACACAAAATGTGCCATATCTGACCAAATACAGCAGAAACCTCAATGAAAGCACGTTTGCCATCAAGAAGACCTATTTTCCAATCAAGTTCTGGCATGGAAAACTGTGGAGTTTTTGAGCTCCCCGGGCGAGAAACAGCTTAGTGCATTAAATCCAGTCAAAAAACGATCAATTTGGCGAGAGGAGCTCCTACAAACAAAATGTGCCATATCTGATCCAAATAAAGGCAGGAAACCTCAATAAAAGCACGTTTGCCATCAAGAAGAACCATATTTCAATCTGAGTTCTGGCATTGAAACTGTGAGTTTTGAGCTCCCGGGCGGGAACAGCTTAGTGATTAAATCCAGTCAAAAAGACGCTCAATTTGGGCCTGGAGAGGGAGCTCCCCGGGCAGGGAAGAAACAGCATAGTGCATTTATCCAGTTCAAAGACGCTCAATTTGGCGGAGAGGAGCTCCTACACACAAAATGTGCCCTATCTGACCAAATACAGCAGAAACCTCCAATGAAAGAAACGTTTGCCATTTCAAGAAGACCATATTTCCAATCGAGTTTCTGGCATGAAAAACTGTGTTGTTTTGAGCTCCCCGGGATTGGCCGAGAAACAGCATTAGTTGCCATTAAATCAGTCAAAAGTACGCTCAATTTCGGCGAGAGGAGATCCCCAGGGCCGAGTAGGAAACAGCTCTAGTGCATTAAATCCAGTCAAAAAGACGATCAATTCTGGCGAGAGGAGCTCCTACACACAAAATGTGCCATATTGACCAAATTCAGCAGAAATCCTCAATAAAGACGTTTCGCCATCAAGAGACCATAATTTCCAATCAGTTCTGGCATGAAACTGTGGAGTTTTGACTCCCCGGGGTACGAAGAAACTGCTTAGTGCATTACTCCAGTCAAAAGACGCTCAATTTGGCTGAGAGGAGCTCCCGGCCCTGAGAGAAGAAACAGCTCTGCTCCTATAAGTTTCATAGTGCATTAAATCCAGTCAAAGAGCTTCATTTGGCTGAGAGGAGCTCCTACACACAAAATGTGATATCTGACCAAATACAGCAGAAACCTCAATAAAGCACGTTTGCATCAAGAAGACCATATGTCCAAATCAGTTCTGCCATGAAACTGTGTGTTTTGAGCTCCCCGGGCCAGAAACAGCTTAGTGCATTAATCCAGTCAAAAGACGCTCAATTTGGCCGAGGAGGAGCTCCCGGCCTGAAGAAACAGCTTAGTGCATTAAATCCAGTCAAAAGGACGCTCAAATTTGGCGAGAGGAGCTCCTCACACAAATGTGCCATATCTGACCAAATACAGCAGAAACCTCAATAAAAGCACGTTTGCCATCAATGAAGGACAATATTTCCAATCAGTTCTGGCATGAAACTGAGAGTTTGAGGCTCCCGGGTCCGAGAAACAGGCTTTGTGCATTCAAATCCAGTCAAAAGACGCTCAATTTGGCCGAGAGGAGCTTGCTCTCAACACACAAATGTGCTCATATCTGACCAAATACAGCAGAAACCTCAATAAAAGCACAGTTTGCCATCAAGGAAGACCATATTTCCAATCAGTTCTGGCTGGAAACTGTGAGGTTTTGAGCTCCCGGCCGAGAAACAGCTTAGTGCATTAAAATTACAGTCAAAAGTCGCTCAATTTGGCGAGAGGAGCTCCTACACACAAAAATGTGCCTTATTCCTGACCAATTACAGCAGAAACTCAATAAAAGACGGTTTGCCATTCAAGAAGGATATTTCCAATAAGTTCTGGCGATGAAAAACTGTCGAGTTTTGAGCTCCCCGGGACGGAGAAGAACAGCTTAGTGCATTAAATACAGTCAAAAGACGCTCAATTTGGCTGAGAAGGAGTGAGCTCCTACACACAAAATGTGCCATATCTGACCCAAATACAGCAGAAAACCTCAATAAAGCACGTTTGCCATTCAAGTAGACATTTTCCAATCAGTTCTGGCAAAGAAACTGTGGGTTTTGAGCTCCCCGGGTCCGAGAAACAGCTTAGTGCCATTCACTCCAGTCAAAAGACGCTCAATTTGGCGAGAGGAGCTCCTACACACAAAATTGAGTGCCCATATCTGACCAAATACAGCAGAAACCTCAATAAAAGCACGTTTGCCTCAAGGAAGACCTACTTTCCAATCTGTTCTGGCATGAAACTGGGGAGTTTGAAGCTCCGCCGGGCGAGGAAACAAGCTTAGTGCATTTTAATCCAGTCAAAAAGACGCTCAATTTGGCGAGAGGAGCTCCTCCCGGCCGAGAAACCAGCTTAGTGCATTAAATCCAGTCAAAGAACGCTACAATTTTGGCGAGAGGAGCTTCCCTACACACAAAATGTGCATATCTGACCAAATACCAGCAGAAACCTCAATGGAAAGCACGTTTGCCCCAGAGAAGACCTTATTTCCAATCAGTTCTTCTGGCATGAATCTGTGAGTGGTGTTTTGAGATCCCCCGGGCCGAGATACAGCTTAGTGCATTTAATCCAGTCAAAAGAGGCTCAATTGGGGAGGTGCTCCTACACACAAAAATGTGCCATATTGACAATACAGCAGAAACCTCAATAAAGCCACGTTTGCATCAAAGAAGACCATATTTCCAATCAGTTCTGGCATGAAATGAAAACTGTGAGTTTTGTGCTCCCCTGGGCCGAGAAACAGCTTAGTGCATTAAATCCAGTCAAAAGACGCTCAATTTGCGAGAGAGGAGCTCCTACACACAAAATGTGCCATATTCTGACAAATACAGCAGAAACCTCAATAAAAGAACGTTTTGCCATCAAGAAGACCATATTCCAATCAGTTCTGGCATGAAACTGTGGTTTTGGAGTCCCCGGGGCCGGAAAGAAGAAACAGATTAGTGCATTTAAATCCAGTCAAAGACGCTCTAATTTCTAAGCCGAGAGGACTCCCCGGGCGGTGAAACAGCTTAGTTGCATTAATCCATTCAATAGACGCTCAATTTGGCGAGAGGAGCTCTACACACAAATGTGCCATATCTGACCAAATACAGTAGAACCTCAATGGAAGCACGTTTGCCATCAAGAAGACCATATTACCAATCAGTTCTGGCATTGAAACTGTGAGTTTTGAGCTCCCGGGACGAGAAACAGTTAGATGCATTAAATCAGTCAAAGACGCTTCAATTTGGCTAGAGAGGAGCCTCCCCGGCCGAAGAAACAGCTTGTGCTTAAATCCAGTCAATGCACGCTCAATTTGGCGAGGGAGCTCCTACACAAAAATGTGCCATATTCTGACCTAATACAGCAGAAACTCAACTAAAAGCACCGTTAGCCATCAGAAGACCATATTTCCCAATCAGTTCTGCATGAACTGTGAGTTTTGAGCTCCGGCCGCCGCCGAGAACGAGAAGAAGAACAGCTTAGTGCATTAAATCCAGTCACAAGACGACTCAATTTGGCCGGGAGAGGAGCTCCCCGGGCCGAGAAACAGCTTAGTGCATTAACAATACAGTTAAAAAGTACGTCAATTTGGCGGAGGAGCTCCTACACACAAAATGTGCAATATCTGGACCAAATACAGCTAGAAGATACCTCAATAAAAGCACGTTTGCCATCAAGATAGAACCATATGTCCAGCAGTTCTGGCTGAAAGTTTGAGTTTTGAGATCCCGGGCGGAGAAGAAACAGCTTAGTGCATTAAATCCAGTCAAAAGCCGCTCAATTTGGCGTGAGGGAGGAGCTCCCAGGGCGAGAAAGAGCTTAGTGCATTAAAACCAGATCAAAGACGCTCATTTGGCGATGAGGAAGCTCCTACACACAAAAATGTGCCATATTGACAAATACAGCAGACAGGAAACCTCAATTAAAGCACGTTTGCCATACAAGAAGACCATATTTCCAATCAGTATTGCATGATAGTGTGATTTTTGAGTCCCGGGCCCGAGAAAACAGCTTAGTGCAATTAAATCCAGGTCCAAAAGGAAGACGCTTCAATTTGGCGCGAGAAGGGGAGCTCCCCGGGCCGGGAAGAAACAGCTTAGTGCATTAAAATCCAGTCAAAAGACGGCTCAATTTGGCGAGAGGAGCTCTCTACAACACAAAATGTGCCATATCTGACCATATTACAGCAGAAACCTCAAAAAGCAGTTTGCCAATCAAGGAAGACCCATATTCCAATCAGTGTCTGGCATGAAACTGTGAGTTTTGAGCTCCCCGGGCCGGAGAAAAACAGCTCTATGCATTAAATCCAGTCAAAAAGAGCTCAATTTGGCAGAGAGGAGCTCCCGCGGGGCCGAGTACAGCTTTTGTGCATTAAATCCAGTCAAAAGGACGCTCAATTTGGAGAGAGGAGCTCTACACACAAAATGTTGTCCATATCTGACCAAATACCAGCAGGAAACCTCAATAAAAGCACGTTTGCCATCAAGAAGACCATATTTCCAATCAGTTCTTGCATGAAACTGTGAGTTTTGAGCTTCCCCGGGTCGAGAAAGCTCTAGTGCATTTTAAATCCAGTCAAAAGAGCTCAATTTGGCGAGAGGAGTCCTACACACAAAATGTGCATATCTGACCAAATACAGCAGAAACCTCATTTAAAAGCGCGTTTTTGTCATCAAGAGAACATATTTCCAATCCAGTTCTGGGCATGGAACTGTGAGTTTTGTGTCCCCTGGGCCGAGAAAGAGAAGAAACAGCTTAGTGCATTTTAAATCCAGTCAAAAGACGCTCAATTTGGCGAGAGGAGCTCCCCGGCCGAGAAGAAACAGCTTAGTGCATTTTAAAATCCTGTCAAAAGACGCTCAATTTGGCTGAGAGGAGCTCTACACACAAAATGTGACATATCTGACCAAATACAGCAGAACCTCAATAAAAGCAGTTTGCCTCAATGAAGACCATATTTCCAATCAGTGCTGGCACTATGAAACTGTGAGTTTTGTGCTCCCCGGTCCGAGAAACTGCTTTAGTGCATTAAATCCAGTCAAAAGACGTTCAATTGGCAGAGAGGAGCTCCCCGGCCGAGAAAACAGCTTAGTGCATTAAGATCCAGTCAAAAGACGCTCAAATTTGGCTGGAGAGGAGCTCTACACAAAAATGTGCCATATTCTGACCAAAATACAGCAGTAACCTCAATAAAAGCACGTTGGCCATCAAGGAAGAACATAATTTCCCATCAGTTTCTGGCATGAAACTGATTGACGTTTTGAGCTCCCCGGGCCGAGAAACTGCTTGTAGTGATTTAAATCCAGTCAAAAGACGCTCAATTTGGCGAGAGGAGCTCCACGGCCGAGTAGAAACTGCTCCTAGTGCATTAAATCCAGTCAATTAGACGGCTCAATTTGGGCCCGAGTGGAGCTCCTACACACAACATGTGCCATATTCTGGACCAAATACAGCAGAAACCTCAATAAAAGCACGTTTGCCTCAAGAAGGGACCTTATTTCCAATCAGTTTTGGCATGAAACTGTGAGTTTGAGTCACGGGACTAGTAACAGCTTAGTGCATTAAATCCAGTCAAAGCGCTCAATTTGGCGAGAGGACTCCACACACAAAATGTGACTATCTGGACCAAATACAGCAGAAGGGAAACCTCAATAAAAGCACGTTTGCCATCAAGAGACCTTATTTCCAATCAGTTTGGCATGTGAAACTGTGAGTTTTGAGCTCCCCGGGCCGGAGATAACTGCCTTAGTGCATTAAATCCAGTCAAAAGACGCTCAATTTGGCGAGAGGAGCTCCCTCCTACACACTAAATGTGCCATATCTGACCAAATACAGCAGAACCTCATAAAAGCACGTTTGCCATCAAGAAGACCATATTTCCAATCAGTGATGGCATGAAACTGTGAGTTTTGAGCTGCCCCGGGCCGAGAAACAGCTTAGTGCATTAAATCCAGTCAATAGACCGATCAATTTGGCCGGAGAGGTGCTCCCCGTGGGGACGAGAAACAGCTTAGTGCATTAAATCCAGTCAAAAGAGCTCAATTTGGCGAGAGAGGAGCTCCTACAGACAAAATGTGCCGTATCTGACCCAAATACTGCAGAAACCTCAATGATAAGACTCGTTTGCCATCAAGAAGACCATATTTCCAATCAGTTATGGCCATTGAAACTGTGAGTTTTTGGAGCTCCAGGGCGAGAAACAGCTTAGTGCATTAAATCCAGTTCAAAGACGCTCAATTTGGCTGAGAGGAGCCTCCTACACTCAAATGTGTGCCATATCGACCAAATAAAGCAGAAAGAAAACTCAATAAAAGGACGTTTGCCATCAAGAAGACCATAATTCCAATCAGTTCGGCATGAAAACTGTGAGTTTTGTGCTCCACGGGGCCGAGAAGAAGAAGAGGAAAACAGCTTAGTGCAATTAAATCCAGTCAAAAAGACGCTCATTTGGCGAGAGGAGCTCCCCGGGGGCCGGGAGAAAACAGCTTAGTGCATTAATCCAGTCAAAAGTACGCTCAATTTGGCGAGTGGAGCTCCTACACACAAAATGTGCCATATTGACCAAATACCGCAGAATGAAACCTCAATTGAAAGCACGTTTGCCATCAGAGACCATATTTTCCAATCAGTTCTGGAATGAAACTGTGTTTTTTTGAGCCTTCCCCGGGCCGGAGAAACGGGCTTAGGTTTTTGCCAAGTAATTCAGTCAAAAGGACGCTCAATTTGGCGAGAGGAGCTCCCCGGGCCGAGAAACAGCTTAGTGATTAATCCAGTCAAAAGACGCTCAATTTGGCTGAGGAGGAGTCCTACACACAAAATGTGCCATATCTTGACCAAATACAGCAGAAACCTCAATAAAAGCACGTTTGCCATCAAGAAGACCATAATTTCAATCAGTTTCTGGCTTTGAAAACTGTGAGTTGTTGAGCTCCCGGGCCAGAGGAGAAACAGCTTAGTGCATTAAATCCAGTCAAAAGCACGCTTCAATTTGGCGAGAGGGAGCTCCCCGGCCGAGTAAACAGCTTAGTGCCATTAAATCTCAGTCAAAAGTCGATCAATTTGGCGCGCGGAGAGGAAGCTCCTACACACAAATGTGCCATATTTCTGACCAAATTCAAGCAGAAAACCTCAATAAAGCACGTTTGCATCAAGAAGAAGCATATTTCCAATCAGTTCGGGCTGAAACTGTGAGTTTTGAGCTCCCCGGGACGAGAAGAAGAAAGAAACAGCTTATTAGTGATTAAATCCAGTCAAAAGGACGCTTTCCCAATTTGGCGAAGAGGAGCTCCCAGGCCTGAGAAAACAGCTCTTAGTGCATTAAAATCCAGTAAATGTTACGCTCAATTTGGCCGAGAGAGCTCCCTACACACAAAAATGTGCCCATATCTGACAAATACAGCAGGAAACCTCATAAAAGCAGACTGTTTTGCCATCAAGGAAGACCATATTTCCAATCAGTTCTGGCATGAAACGGTGAGTTGTTGAGCTCCCCGGGCGAGAGAGAAGAAACAGCCTTAGGTGCATTAAATCCAGTCAAAAAAGACGCTCAATTTTGGCGAGGAGAGGAGCTGCTACAACAAAATGTGCCATATCTGAACCAAATACATGCAGAAACTCAATAAAAAAGCCACGTTTGGCCATCAAGAAGACCATATTTCCATCAGTTCTGGCATGAAACCTGTGAGGTAGTTTTGTGCTCCCCGGGCCGAGGAGAAACAGCTTAGTGCATTAAAATTTCAGTCAAAAAGACGCTCAATTTGGCGAGATGAGCTCCTACACACAAAATGTGCAATATCTGAACCAAATACAGCAGAGAAACCTCAATAAAAGGCACGTTTGCATCAAGAAGACCATATTCCAATCAGTTATGGCATGAAATCTGTGAGTTTTGAGCTCCCCGGGCCGTGAAACAGCTAAGTGCTTAAATCCTGTCAAAAGACGCTCAATTTGGCAGGGAGTGGAGCTTTCCTACACCACAAAATGTGCCATTATCGACCAAATCACAGCAGAAACCTCAATGAAAGCACGTTTGCCAATCAAAGAGACCATATTTCCATCAGTTCTGGCATGAAACTGTGAGTTTTGAGATCCCGGGCCGAGAAACGCTTAGTGCATTAAATCCAGTCAAAAGAGCTCAATTTGGCAGAGAGGAGATCCTTACCACAAAAATGTGATATCTGGACCAAATAAAGCAGAAACCTCAATAAAAAGCACGTTTGCCATCAAAGAAAGACAAATATTTCCAATCAGTTCTGGCATTGGAAAACTGTGTGTTTTGAGCTCCCCGGGCCGAGAAACAGCTTAGTGCATAAATCCAGATCAAAAAGACGCTCAATTTCGGCGAGAGGAGCTCCCGGGCGAGAATCAGCTAAGTGCATTAAATCCAGTCAAAAGACGCTCAGATTTGGCGAGGAGGAGCTCCTACACACAAAATGTGGCCATATCTGACCATTACAGCAGAAACCTCAATGAAAGGCACGGTTTGCAATTCAAGAAGACCTTATTTCCAATCAGTTCTGGCATGAAACTGTGAGTTTTGAGCTCCCCGGGCGGAGAAACAGTCTTTAGTGGCATTAAATCCAGTCAAAAGACGCTCATTTGGCGGAGGAGGAGTGCTACACACAAAATGTGCCATATTGACCACATACAGCAGAAACCTCAATGAAAGCTCGGTTTGCCATCAAGGAAGGACCATATTTCCAATCAGTTCTGGGGCATGAAAAAAAAACACTGTGAGTTTTGATCTCCCCGGGCCGAGAAGGAAACGGGCTTTAGTGCATTAATCCAGTCAAAAGACGCTCAATTTGGCTTGAGAGGACGAGAGGAGCTTCCCCGGGCCGAGAAGAAATAGCTTAGTGCATATTAAATCCAGTCCCAAGTACGCTCAATTTGGGCGAGAGGGGCTCTACAGACAAATGTGCCATGTCAGACCAAATACAGCAGAAGAAACCTCATGAAAGCACGTTTGCCATCAAGAAGACCATATTTCCATTCAGTTCTGGCATGAAACTGTGAGTTTTTTTGAGCTCCCGGGCCGAGAAAGAAACAGCTTAGTGCATTATATCCAGTCAAAGACGCTCAATTTGGCAGAGAGGAGGTCTACAACAAAAATGTGTACATATCTGCCCAAATAAGCAGAAGAAAACCTCAATAAAAGCACGTTTGCCATCAAGAAGACCTTTTTTCAAATCGTTCTTGGCATGAAAACTGTGAGTTTTGAGCTCCCGGCCGAGAAACAGCTTAGTGCATTAGAATCCAGTCAAAAGACGCTCAATTTGGCTCGAGAGGGCTCCCGGGTCGTGAAAATCAGTTAGTGCATTAAATCCAGTTCATAAGACGCTCAATTTGGCGAGAGGAGTCTCTACACACCAAAATGTGCTTATCTGACCAAATACAGCAGAAACCTCAATGAAAGCACGTTTGCATCAAGAAGACCATATTTCCAATCAAGTTCTGGCATGAAACTGTTAGTTTTGAGCTCCCCGGGGGCCGAGAAACAGCTTTTGTGGTGCATTAAATCCAGTTCAAAAGACCGCCTCAATTTGGCGAGAGGAGCTCCTACACACAAAATGTGCCATATCTGACCAAATACAGCAGAAACCTCATGAAAGCAGTTTGCATCAATGAAGACCCATATTTCCAATCAGTTCTGGCATGAAATGTGAGTTTTGAGCTCCCCGGGCGAGAAAACAGCTTAGTGCATTAAATCCAGTCAAAAGACGCTCAATTTGGCGAGAGGAGCTACAGGCCGAGACAGCTTAGTGCATTAAATCAGTCAAAAGAAGCTCAATTGGCGGACAGAGCAGGAGCTTCCTACCACAACAAAATGTGCCATATCTGACCAAATACAGCAGAAACCTCAATTAAAAGCACGTTTTGCCATCAAGAAGACCATATTTCCAATCAGGTTCCTGGCCATGAACCTGTGAGTTTTGTGCTCCCCGGGCCCGAAACAGCTTTAGTGCATTAAAAATCAGTCAAATGAGCTCAATTTGGCGAGAGGAGCTCCCCGTGGCCGAGGAAACGCTTAGTGCATTAAATCCAGTCAAAAGTCGCTCAATTTGGCGAGAGGTGCTCCTACCCACAAAAATGTGCCATATCTGACCAAATACAGGCAGAAAGAAACCTCAATGAAAGCACGTTTGCCATCAAGAAGGACCATATTTCACAATCAGTTCAGGCATGAAACTGTGAGTTTTGAGCTCCCCGAGGCCCCCGAGAAAACAGCTTAGTGCATTAAAATTCAGTCCAATAGAACGCTCAATTTGGCGAGGAGGAGCTCCAGGGCCGAGAAACAGGCTTTTGTGCATTAAATCCAGTCAAAAGACGCTCAATTTGGCGAGAGGAGCTCTACACACAAAATGTGCCATATCTGACACAAATACAGCAGAAACCTCAATAAGAAGCACGTTTGCATCAAGAAGACCATTTTTCCAATCAGTTCTGGCATGAAAACTGTGAGTTTTGAGCTCCACTGGCGAGAAACTGCTTTTGTGCATTAAATCAGTCAAAAGACGATCAATTTGGCGTGAGGAGCTCACGGGCCGAGGAAACAGCTCTAGTGCATTTAAAATCCAGTAAAAGACGCTCAATTAGGCTGGAGAGGAGCTCCCTCCTACAAACAAAATGTGCCCTATACTGACCATATACAGCAGAAAACATCAAGAAAAGCACGTTTGCCATCAATGAAAGACCATTTTTCCAATCAGTTCTGGCTTGTGAAACTGTGAGGTTTTGTGCTCCCCGGGCCCGAGAAAACTTGTGCATTTGTGCATTTAATCCAGTCAAAAGGACGATCAAATTTGGCGAGGTGGAGCTCACCGGGCCCGAGAAACAGCTTAGTGCATTTAAATCAGTCAAAGACGCTCAATTTGAGAGAGGAGCTCCTACACAAAAAAATGTGCCATATCTGACCAAATTACAGCAGAACCCTCAATTAAAACACGTTTGCCATCAAGAATAGAAAGACCTTATTTCCAATCAGTTCTGGCATTGAAACTGCTGAGTTTTGGAGCTCCCCGGGACGCCGAGAAGAAAACAGCTTAGTGCATTACAACAGTCAAAAGACGGCTCAATTTGGCGAGAGGAGCTCCTCTGGCCGCCTTTTGCCATCAAGGCCAATCGTGGTTTACTTGAGATTTCTGCTGTACTTGGTTCAGTATAGCACATTTTGTGTGTCGGAGTCCGGGACGTTCAAAACTCACAGTTTCATGCCAGAACTGATGGAAAATATGATCTTCTTGATGTGCAAAGTGCTTATTTTGATGTTTTTCTGCTGTATGTGGTCAGACTATATGCACATTTTGTGTGTAGGAGCTCCTCTCGCCAAAATGAGAGTTTCTTTTGACTGGATTTATTTGCACTATGCTGTTTCTCAGCCCTGGGCACCTCAAAACTCACGTTCATTGATGCACTGTATGCAAAGTAATAAAAAAAACATATAAAAAAAAAATGAAAAATGTTTTGATGTTCTTGATTTAAGACCAAAATCATTTATTTTTCTAATGCTGTTTGAAGAAATTGTGTCTTATTTTTAACTACTTTTATACTTATTATTAATCCCAAAATTAAGGTGTCATTTCTTAAAGTTAACTCAGTCTTGATACCAAAATTATATTTTAAGTAACTTAAGGGCCTGTCCTCAATAGGAAAACGACCAGGAAGGTCGTTTTTTGACAGCAGCTTTTATTCGACCAATACGTACGTTTACCCCAACCTAACCCCCGAAAAACAGAAGCGCTGTCGGGGACCGCCCTTTCTCGGGATTAGTTACTAGGGTCTTTGATCAGGGGGGCGGCGGCCATCCTTCACTCGCCACCCCCCCCCAAATACCCACACTTGTTGTATTGAATTTTTGCTTTTCTTAATGCAGCCTGAAATTGGACCAGAACGCTCAACTGGGGTTAGTATGTCCAGTACGGACTACCTGGGGTTATGATTTGGAGGATATGTTGTATTCTTAATAAGTTGGGTTTTCATTGCTTGTTTTAGAAAATCCTTACATTTACTTAAATTTAGATTTTCTGTCGAGTTTTTAACGGCCATTTTAGTTGTCAGAGCAAGACTTTGTGCATATTTTAAGAATGCTTGTAAATTATAAAAAAGTTTACCCCATTGGTTTAGTCTTTTGTGGTTGCTTGATACAAGTTAAGTGTGGTAATGTAGAGAGGTATGTACAGATGATATGTTTGTGTTTCTTTCTAGTTAGGTCTGTTTTTTACAGTGTAGCCACAGCAGAGGAACATCATTTAGATGAATCTTCAGCCCTTATGCTGGGCAGGGTTAACCAGAACCTTTAACTCTTTAAGCTTCTCCTGCTCCTTATTTTTTATCTTTTTTAACACCATACCTTGATTTGAACAGAAATGTCCAAAGTGTGCTGCTAATACACAATTAATTACAAATTAATAAATTAATGAAGTCAGAATAGAGGTGCAAATATTAAGGTTTATTTACATAATTTTCATATTCACAGACACAAGGTTCTCAAGAAAACATGTGGGGTAGATGGGACAAGGTGGTTGTGCCAAAAATTAAAAGAAAGAAATATAACAAAACTAGGCCGGTATTGCAGCAGGCGGCTCAGAGCAGCAGAAGCAAGAGACTTGACTCTAGGCTGTTCCTTCTTATTGACTACTCTACTCCTGTATCTGGAGAGCTTCCAGGATTAGAGGACCACTGAGGTGCCGGTCTTGTCTTGACAGGTGAATCGCCGTGAAAGCCATTATGACCTGGAGACAAAAAGGAGCAAAGACAGGACATTGAGCGGAAAACAACAACAGGGCTCTTTATCCTGCCTGGCACATAAAAGGCAACAACTCAGACAGTGTTTTTGAACTGCACATAATTAACATATCTTATTTTTCAGAGAAGGTGACATGTAAATAGTGTATTGTTCAAAATAATATATATTATTTTAAAGTAAGAAACTAATATAACACCAAAATTGAGCTGGTTTCTTCAGTTTTAGTCTTAAATGTAATTAAATTGTATTGATCTACCTATGTATTTTGAGTTATTTACCATTTGGATTGCTCTCTTGTTTTTATTCTTGCCAAAGCAAAAAAGAAAGAAAATCCTGCTCGCTTTACCCATTTTCTTTTTATTTAAATCGCAGAACAAATGCACTTACATTAAGTGCATACTACAGGTGGGCAGTCGGAGATGCTGGTATGAAAAAGTACGTATTCTTTTTTCGTTTCTTTTTATTTCTTTCTTTTTTCCACGTGCGGCCTGTCATCTTTTTTACTGATTATGAAAGTGCAGCCGACTCCAATTTTCCTCCCACCAATAACTTCGTTCTTCTCATTCACACGTCTGTCCACACGTTTTTTTTAAAAACAAACTTTATTATCAACATAGAGACATTATACAATAAACATGACATTATCATTATGACATCATACAGTCATTGAAAACACAGTGAAGTACAGGGTTATGTGCATATTAGATATCATACAAAAACCAGAGCTTGACATAAATAAATAAATTAAAATAAAATAAAATTAAATTGTATCTGGATGCAATCAAAAATAATTTAATCAATAAGAAACAGAAATAAATTAAATAATATATGCCAAAAAATTGAGAGATTTTATCTAGTAATATAAAACCATAATATTTTCCATAAGGGACAGGATTTCTTGAAAGCTTTCTGGTTTTTACATATTTTACAGACAGGATTCATAAAGATTAAGTTCAACATAAAAAACAAAGTTTCATTTGGCATAGCTGGAGGAATCTAGCTTTTGGATGGACACTTCAGGTCTATATCTGTTACTGAATTCATTTACAGGGATTAATTGCTCCACATGTTGATACCGTTTTATACAGTTTATGGTTGATACGTCCGTTATTTGTCTCTCGGGTGGACGTTGTATGGGGGGGGGGTGGAACCTTTGGGATATGCCGCATTTTCTTTTTGCATTTGTTTCTTATTTGCAGCGCGTTTCTGTTATTTTTGCACAAAGGCCCCCCTCCCCCCCGGCGTTTCTGTATTGGCAGCGTTTTCCTTTTGCATCTGTTTTCCTATATGCAGCAAATTTCTGTTTTTTGCAGCAACGTTTCTGTTTATGCAGCGCGTTTCTGTATTTGCAGCATTTTCCTTCTGCATCTGTTTTCTTATATGGAGCGCGCTTCTGTATTTGCAGCGCCTGTCGTATATGCAGGCGCGTTTGTACTTGGTTCCGGGCCACCGTAGTCTTACTGCCATCTTGTGCGGGGAAGGGATTATTAGACATTTTATAGATGAAAACTCATGAATCCCTGAGTTGTTGCATGAGTCATTCCTCTGAATAATGGTAAAAATTACATATTTTATTTCAGGAGGAAAACTGTCTTGCCCAGTGATGTAGTAAATAGTGTATTATTCAAAATATTTTTTTTAATAAAGTAAGAACCAATAACACCAAAATTTGAGCCGCTTTCCTCCAGTTTTATTCTTTAAATGTAATTTAATCTATTCATCTATCTATTTTTTATACATTCACTCAGCGCACTAGTGCTTTGTTTAAAACTGGCAGAGGTTGCTCACTTTAGGGGATACATCCCCCTTGTGGCGAAAAGGGACAACAACTCAGGGATTCATGAGTTTTCATCTGTAAAATGTTCTGAGTATCCTCTTTCCTGGGGGGGGAATAAATCTGATTACAAAATTACATACTTTCATTTCAGAGAGGAAAATGGTGCCATTGGATGTGTATGATGAGGTGCTCACTTTAGGGTTACTCCCCCTTGTGGCAAAAAATAGAATGCAGGAACTCGAAGCACAATCACTATTTTGTTGATACACAATTTAAATGAAATTAAATAGCAATTACATTAAATAAAATTATGGGGGTGGATGTTTATATCTTGAGAACTTTTGTATTTATGAATTTCTTGTTCCTGATGACCGCATCTTCACACTCTGCATGCTCTCCCATTCCTGTCGCATGCCTCACTATTGGCTCCCCAAGCTCTCTGTATCGCCCGTATACTTCTGTCTACTTATTACCCAGTTTGCTTACCATGAAAATAGAAAGATGGAACAGTACATACATTTTGTGACACATCTCTGTCCAACTCAGCGCCAAGCGCCTTTGCTTTACAATGGGTAGAGGTGCTCACCTTTAGGGGATAATCCTCCTTGTGGCGAAAAGGGGCCAACAACAGTATTTTTGTTTGCACTGTTTTTATATGCAGAACTGGAGCACAATACTAATTTTAATTTCACACAAAAATTATGTATTTTGGCATGCAGGACATTTTAACTTTGGAACATTTTATGTTTTATATTGCTAATAATGAAATAAAATTACAATTAATAAAAATATGGCGGTGCTGTTTTTTTTTTTTTTATATGACCCTTTGTATATTTATGAAACTTCTTGTTCCTATTAACCTCTATCTTACACTCTGCGCGCTCATCCATTCCTGTCGTTTGCCTCCGCTGTTGGCTCTACCCAAGCTCTCTGTCAGTCCGTGATCTGTGAAAGCGCCAGGCTGTACGCAGGTGAATGCAACGCTACAATATTTACATCATACTGTTAGTACCAGGTCCTTCAAATTTAGGTTCCTCCAATTTCAAAAACAAAATGCTGTCATTTGTTTTATTATAATTTCCCATCCTTTTCCTATGAATCAGGGAAATTATACATAATACATCATTAACACATGCAATATATATCATTACTAAAAAAAATAACAATTCACATGAAGTCAAATTTGCATCATGTCTGTACATGTGACTTGTTTGTATTTTGGTTTTTGTATACCATACATGAATTGTATCTTTTGAAAAACCCTTCTTGTACATCTTTGAAAGTATTTTTTACTTTTTATTGTTCCTTAATGGTTTATTTATTTTAGCATAAAATTTGTATGTTACAAATGATGCTAAATAAAAAACAATTTACATTCAATTATTTTTGTAAAATGTGCATTGTTTGTTTATTTATTTGTAAATTGGAGGATCCTGTGTACGATCTTATCCATATTTTACTCCTTAGGGTAGGAAGATGGAGTGGGTTAGGATTAGGTTTCAATCAAAGCATTATAAAAATATGTGTTACAACTGTAAGCCCAGTACGCAGACTCGGCTGGAAGACATACTGGACCTTCAATTTTGATATGTATTAATCAACTTGTTCAACTACAGATCATAGGACATTTAAAGTGACGGCTGCAAGGTACATCAGACATTTGTGTTATATAAAAGTGTCCATGTTCTTTCCTCCAAGTTTCATGCTTGTTTGTGGTGGCTTCACTGTCGCAGACTATCATCCTGAGGTTATACAAAAAGCAGGTTATTTAGCTCAGTCAGGAGAAGTCAAAAATAGGAATATATTCCTGACCCATGATCAATCGAACATAAATATCTGGGCACTCCCATGGTTTAAATGACACCATAAATTAGGGTTAAAGGCCATACTGTCGTTCTTATGAACTCAGAATCAGACATTTTTTTGTAAAGGAAAAACAATGTTCGCATGAAATCTCGATCCTCTCCACTATGTATACATCCATACAAACAAACAAGCATGAAATATTCCCAAATATGAGTCCTGAATCTAATCAGTTTTTTTAGAAAAAAAAACATTTTTAAAGGGGGCTCCCACAGAAGGGAGGGAATACCTTAGGTCGAGATTTCCCTTCTTCCTCAGAGGCGTGACGTCGCAGTCGTGGAGTAGCCGGCCGGGTGAGCGGTCGTTAAATGTTGGACTGATGCGTGAGCCTCACCCCTCCACCCCCCCCCGCATCCAAAGGGTAGCCCCCCCCCCCCCCTTCCCTCCCCCCCACTCCCCCACGCCCACCCAACTCCCCCCCCCCCCCCCCGCGCCCCCACCTCCCCCCCCCCCCCCCACAAGCCCCGAACCCGCCCCCGTCCCCCCCCCCCCCCCCTCCCCGCCCACCCCCCCCTCCCCCCTCCCCCCCCCACCGTCCCCCCACCCCCCACTCCGCCCCCCTCCCCCCCCGCCCCCCCCCCCCCTCACCGCCCCGTCCATCCACACCCCCCAAACCCCATCCCCCCCATCCCCACCCCCCCCGCCGCACCCCCCTCCCCCCCCCCCCACCTCACCCCCCTCCCACCCACTCTCCACACCCCCAGCCCACCCCCACTCCGCCCCCTCCCCACTCCCCAACCCCACCCCCCGCTTCCCCCTCCCCCCATTCTCCGCCTCCCCCTCCCACCCACGGGCCCCCCCCCCCCCCCCCCCCCCCCCACCCACCCCCTCTCCCCCCCCCCCACCCCCCCCCCACCCCTCCCCCCCCCCCACCCCCCCCCCACCATCCCCCCCCCCCCCCCACCCACCCCCCCACCCCCCCCCCCCTCCACGGGTCCCCCCCCCACCCCCCCTCCCCCCACCCCCCACGCCATCCCACCCGCTCCACCCCCCCTCCCCCCCACGGCCGCTCCCCCCAGCCTCCTCCCCCCCGAGTCTCCCCCGCCGCCCCCCACAGTGTCACCCACCCCCCCCCCTCCCCTCATCCCCCCTCACCCCCCCACCCCCCGCCCCCCCCCCCCCTATCCTCCCCCCCCACGGGTCCGTTAGCTAAGAGAGAAATTGGAATGTCGACACCAAAGGCCATGTTGCCTATAGTTGGAGTAAAACAAAAAATTATTGTTAACATTTATTTAAATGGCCATATAGTACTAGGTTTCTGTTTTGATTAAACCAACAATAATGATATACTGTGAAGTTTTTGATTGTTGCATCCTGAAATTGGTGCCTATAAAATCTCCATGCCATAGGTCTGGAGTCAACAATAATGAAAAATTTTATTTGAAATCAGAGCCTGCTATAAGCTTCTGTTTTGTTTTTTAAAAATAAATACTCTCAGGTAGCTGCTATAAACTTTGTTACACTTTTGCATTTACACTTAGTGGTGAAAAAGTTCTCCGTACATTAAGGATGGGGTCAAGTAAATTCGTTTAGGATTCTTTAAATCAGAACATTATATATGTGTTGTTTTTATACATCACCAGAATGATTATTGGTGAAATTTTATTTAATTTTATGCATCCAAAAATTGGTGCTAAAAAAAATTTCTGTGACTCATTAGGTCTGAAGTCAAATGGATATTATTGTCAAAATTTAAGAAGTGGCCATATGAGGCCTGGTCTACTGAAATGATCATCAAACTCGGTCTAAAATGGTCTTAGAGTACATTATGAGGACAAAATGAGAACAACAATCTGGCAGACTCACTTTCAAAATCTGGCACCTATTACGTGGAGCCTCATTAGTTATGCTTTAACCTTAAGCCTGTACCTTTACAGCTCAGGTGGAAAGTTAAATTTATTGGCATGGGCCTCAATAGTCGTCTCTTGGGGACATGTACTGTCTATGGTCCACCGTTTTATCGGGAATGGTGGGTAAGCCCCTCTTGATGAGATCCATCAATGTTTCGGTTGCGGTGAAGTACGACCATATAAAAAACTTTATGATGAGATCCTGATGTTCTGTGGTTCAAACACTACAGTTAACAATTATCGGTCTTTCTAAAGTCCAAGACTGACAAACTTGGTCTCCTCACAAAACAGTTTGTGACTGCGCTGCATTACTGTAGGTCATGATGAAGAGTCCAGACGCTGTCTCTCCCTTCATCTCCTCTGTGTGTGTCTGGTGCGCGGTTTGACAGTCTGCTGGAGTGGTCTAAAACATCCTCACTAATGTAAACTGTCAGAGTGACACTGAGTAAAATTGATCTGACTGCATAATACAAAAACATGATATTCCACTTCGTTTCATCTATTATATAGACTGAGTGAATATAGGTGAGATTTTTCTCATCAGAGGACAAATATTTTATTAAAGAATTAAACTATTATTAACAAAAATAATAAATAAATGCTTATCGAATGGTAACATTTTCCTAAAATACTGCTTTTCTAATTTGTGTTACATTGTTTGGAGAAAGCTCCGTTACACAGCTTCAAAATTACTTGAAAGGTTTTTATTATTTTTTTACTCCGATTTGCGCAATAAATGTTCTTAAAATGGCATTCTATATATTATCTATCTATTTTGAAGTGACGTTCTATTTTGCTGCAATGTATCTGCTATGTGAGTATGTTCAGAGAAAACAGTCATTTTGACATATATATACAGAAGAAAAGAATTATATCGCAATATATATCGTTACCGCACACGCTCTCAAATTATACCGCAATATATAATTTTGGCGTTTCGCCCGCCCTAGGGGGGGGGATAGAGGGTGTGGAGACGAGAAAAGGAGGAGGTGAGGAGAAGAAGAGGGCTCAGGATGAAAGAGATAGAGGGGAGAGACGAGTGGAGGGCCTGCCTCCCGTCTGACCTGCTGCTGCTCAGGAACAGTCGCATCTCCTGGTCCGTCAAGGTGGCTGTAGTGCGTGTTGTCAGGCTAAAGTCTAGGGTCCGTGGACGCGGGGTTCCTCTTTTGCACACTTGAATAAACAGTCAGTTTTATGTGAATGTTGATTTTTTCTTTTTCTTTCATTTTTGAAAATATTACAGATGAAACAGTACATATATTGAGACAGATCTCTGTCCAACTCGGCGCCAAGCCTGCTTTTAGAGCCATGTGCCTTTGTTTACAACTGGCAGAGGTGCTCACTTTAGGGGATACTCCCCCTTGTGGCGAAAAGGGGAAAACATCTACCTTATTTTTGTAAGCACCTTTTTTTTTAAAATGCAGGAACTCAGAGCACCATCGCTATTTTGTTATACACACCAAAGAATATGTATTTTGGCAGGCAGATCATGTTAACTCTTCCTGTGCCATCTTGGGGACCAAAAGTGCATTTTGGTTGTTTTTTATTTGTTCGGCTATCATATACGGTCAGTTTAAAGGCTAACTGTAGAAATTTTGCCACTATTCTTTTTTTCATTTTAATTTTACGTAATTCAAAATCCTGTTCTATAGAATAGAAAGAGATTTGCATCATACTGTACACTTGTTAACCTCGTCACCAAATTTGCCCCATTTGACTCCCAATATAACACTATATTTTTCTATAGACTATAATCCTGACTTATTATAATGCTTTTTCCATCAATACCTAATAAATCTAAGCCTCTACCTTCAAAATAAGGGAAAATATGTTTTAGGTGTAAGGGACCCATTTAACACCAGAGGCCATCATATAAAGTTTCAGGAAATTCAGTGAAGCCTGGATTTTTACCTGCAAAATGATGAGCAATAACAAAGCTGAACACCTTAAAAATGGTCTTTGGTATATTAGCACTGATTATAAAATAGTGCGTGAATATGGTGAAGAAAAAAAAAAAACATCAACAGAGCCATTTTGGACCTGGGAAACAACAAAACACACATAGGCAGACTTCCTACTGGGTTCTTCTGGGTCGGAGGGAATTCCTTCTCTAACTCGGGTCATGACTTCTCAGTGAATCTTCACTGCTGGTAAAATTCACCTTAGAAACAGGCTCCTCATTCTCTCAGAGGACTGCAAGACTGCAGCAGACTGCAGCAAGTCACACACAGACCACAGGTTATGTGTTTTAAACACCTGCAAAAACATCTATTCCACACATCCAGTAGGCGGTAGCGGAGGCTTCCTTTTGATCAAGAAAAAATTGAACTTTAAACACAACTTGAATCTGGTATTTCTCAACAGGACAACCATGAAGCGGCCATACGAACTTGGAGCAGCCAATTGCTGCATGTGTGCAGTCACCTGGGGGAGTGGAGGCTCATGTTTTGAGTGAGGAATATGAGCAGGTGGAAGATTCACCTTGGTGCCAGGAGGATTCAGGGTTCAGGGGTCGAATACCTGCTAGACAGAGAGGGGACCCTGCAACTTGACAGGGGGAAACGGGAAACGAATTGGGGGGGGGGGGGGAATGCATAGGATGAGGGACGAGGAGGTGGAGGAGGAGGAGGAGGGGTGATTGGATGAGGAGGAGGATGAAGCAGCTCAAAAATAATTTGTTGTGTGAACATAAAAAAAATTATGGAAAGTATTTCCACCCAATCATAATACGGCTAATTTAGCAAGAAATTGTTTTATTGAAGTGACTAAATGTAAATATGCTGGTTCAACATAAGGTGGTTGGTGTTATTACTATTATCAATTACAAGGATGTGATAAGTCCAACATGATAATAATTGCTGGGTGAACATACAAAATTTATGGAAAGTATTTCCATCCCAATTATAATACGCCTCATTGTGCAAGAGACAGTTTTGTTGACGTGAAATTAATGTAAACATGCCGAATAAACATAATATGTCAGCGTTACTGTTACTTAATTTAAAAGGAGGGTAAATCACAACCTATTTTTATAAGGTCTAGTTCAACATATTTACCCATGTTTATAGTGGTGGGTAACCCAATTTAATGGGGGGTAGGTACATACTATATTTTTAAAATGATACAACAACATACTATATTTATTAACACAACTAATTAATTGGTGCTGATCAGACAGACTTCTTTGTTATGTTTGACAATAACAAATACTTAGTTGAGAGTCCTTTCAGTCAGATGAAACTCAATCAGTTATAATTCCAATAAAAGTCATTCTGACATCAATATTTTGTTTTAACAATTGTAAAAACATTTGTCATCCCAGTTTATGAACAGTTGATATCAGTTAGGAAAAAAAAAAAAAAAACACCTAAAAGCAAAAGGATTTCTTGAAGATGAACTTTATTGCCCACGAAGAGGGCAAACATAGAAAAACATTCTGGCTCTACAAAAAAAATTAATACAATAAAAATAAAGAAAAGTGCATTCTTGTGCATCCATGACATTGAAATAAAAATAATACGAATATAAAATTCTCAAAATGTATTTGTATTCTCCAGAGCCCTCTATTTATGGAGTAAATCTGTTTCATTGATTTTGATTAAAAAATGAAGTAGAATTGTTACACTTGAATATTTAATGCATTGGAAATTGAGTGTACCTGAATTGCATTGTATCCTTGAATTTACCGCTTCCAAATTTTTCGAATAAGCAATGTTTCACTATTTTCATATCTGAATCAAAATTTCATGTTTTAAAAAATTATAGTAAGATAAATTTAATTTGCTTAAAAAAATTCATTGTCAAAAATATTAAAGTTTTAAAATTTCAATTAATAAATTTTCAAGCAGCCAAAAATTCAACCTGGAAAATTCAGCTGTTCGAAATATGCAGTCTGAAATTCAATTTGAAACAGCTGAGATCCCAGGGAAAAAGAACGGCATTTAGAATACGAATACGGAAATACTTTAGTGATCCCCAAAGGGGAAATTCATTGTGTCTGTAGTATCATCTATTTGTTATGAATTATAGTGTTGATGGCGGTTGGTATGAAGATATCTTCTGTATCTCTCCTTGTCCTACAACGAAGAGGAGAGAAGCCTTCCACCACCATTATTTCTTTTGTCCAAAAGGTGTTAATGCAGTGGATGATCATGTTGTTTAGGATGGCCTCAGCGTCTCATCGTGTCTCTCTCCACAACTTTCCTCAGTAGAGTCCATCCTACTCGATCACAGAGCAGCCTTTTTCACAAGCTTATCAGCCCCCTTGCTTGCTTTTTTCCCAAACTTCCCTCACAAGCAGACTGCAGCATAAAATAAAAACTTGCCACAATAGACTGATATAAATCATCTGCCGCAACTTCTGCAGATGTTTACAGATCTGAGCTTCCTTAGGAAAAAGAGGGCGGCTCTGCCCCTTTTTGTAGAGTGCATCTGTGTTAAGGGACAAGTACAGTTCTTATCCAGGTGTACACCAAGATATTTATAGTTTGTTACCACCGGATGTCCATACACAAGTGTTCACACTGGCTGTAGAGGGGGCTTGGATCTACGGAAATCAATGACCATTTCCTTTGTCATTTGAGGTGTTTAGTATGAGGAGGATTTTTTAAGACACAGTCACTGGAAGGAATTTTATCAAATCCCGTATATTCAGATTTCCTGTCATTCCTTATACAAGCTACTATAGCTCAGTGTCATCTGAGTATTTCTGGATTGTGCAGGACTCAGAGTTATATTTAAAGTCTGCTGTATACAATGTGACAGGGAATGGAGCCAGGACAGTCCTTGTGGAGCCCCGGTGCTGTCATTAATGTACCAAGAAAAACAGGTTCCCCAACACTGAAAACTGTGGCCTTTTCTGTCAGGTAATCCGTGATCCAGGAGATCAAAGGGAATAGAGAAACCACTCACATCTCTATGAGCTTGTTTTTGAGTTTGTTGGGTTGGATGGTATTAAATGCGCTTGAAAAGTCAAAAAAACCTAATTCTTACTTAGCGCCAGATTTCTTCCAAATGAGGAGGGACGGTGGAGCATGTAAGAGTGTTGTTGAAGAGGAGCCATGGTGGAGGAACACCACTTGTGGAGGAGGAGGAGGAGCCTGGATGGAGATGCCCGATGCTGTTGAGAGGGGCATGGTGGAGGAACACATTGTGGAGGAGGAGAGGCAGGAGGAGGAGGAGCATGGTGGTGATGCCCACATGTTGTGAAGAGGGCCATCGGTGGAGGAACACATTTGTGGTGGAGGAGGAGGGGAGGAGCCATGAGGAGATGCCGGATGTTGTTGAAGAGGAGGCATGGTGGAGGAACACACTTGTGGTGAAGGAGGGGAGGAGGAGGAGGAGGAGCCTGGATGGAGATGCCAGGATGTTGTTGAAGAGGAGCCAGATACAGGATATATAGATCAAGTCAACCAACAATCCAGCCTGTTCTATAGGGCTTCACATAAAAACTGTTTTCTATAAAGCGTGACAGCTGGTAAAACGCATCTGTCCAGCTGTTATTTATGTTAGTCAGCTATCATCTCAGCCAATGCTTGGACACAATTTCAGTTTGTTTTACATAAAGACCTAATGGACAGGCTTGGATGTGGTTTTGACCATTGATCTAGAATCTCAGCTGTTTTCATGAAATTTCAGAGGCGTATTTTGATGCTGAAATGTTGCTGGTTGAATTTGGCAGCTTGAAAATTTAGCAACTTGAATTCTAATTCTTGTATTTTGACAAATTTAATTTATTTCAATGTAATTTTTTTAAACATGAAATTTTGATTTTTGATATGAAAATACTTGAAAAATAAAGGGGAAAATTCACTAAGTAAACTACGATAGCTTTAATTTCAGAGTAAAAAAATTCAAGTACACAATTTCAATGCATTAATATGCAATGCTAAAAATTCAGTTCTCATTTTAAATTCAAAATAAGATGAAACAGATTTACCAATGTCATCTTTGCTTTTGTATGGAAAAATTGTTCTGTCCTTGAAATTCAAACAAGGCGGCAAAAATTTGATGCATTGTTAACACAGAAATAGATTAACAGGAACAAAGGCATTTTAAAAAACACTTATATGAGTTTGAACGGCTCCCCCCTCCCTCCCAATATGATTGGGGATACTTTCATTGTTGAAGACCCCCCTAAACAGTTACCCTACAAAATATTTACGACGCAAGTAGGGTTGTTCAGCACCTTCAGTTTTCTTAGACATCCTCTGTCCATCAAGACCCCATGATGAGTTTTCTGCAGAGCTTCGGAAAGTGTATTTCCACTCAAGGGGGGTAGCTGAGATGAGTGCATAAACTAAAGCGAACAGCATTGCAATCGCTACTGGTACATTACCAGATCGTTGAGGACTTCTACCCCCTCCAAAATGATGCCACGTCCTCTGGACATCGTCACGCTCTGCAACCTTCTCTGCGAATCACAAATACTCCAAGACTTGTCTCCATTTCAGCTTTCAATTTAATCTTTTCCCTGAGAAAAACAAGCTATTTAATTACATTAATGTGTGACCTATAATTGATTTTAAATAACTAAAATAAAAGCGATATTACATACCATGCGTTCTTTCACCACTTTCTCCGGGTCTTCATTCAGGTTAGACCAACAGCGCCTTGAGGATGCACTCTCTTTTCTCCTCAATGTTGTCAGTTGAGTATGGTGGGGCGCACAAAGTCGCCAGGAAACAAAAACATGAGGGAAAACCGTTTTAACCACAGAGAGGACTAAATGTCACGCACATAATGCACAATAAACAACGGACACATTTTTTCTTCCAAATGAAAACCTTTTCATCTTTATCAATCAATTTTATGATATATGAATTGCAATATCGTATTGCAAATTTGTAGCTTGTATGCTAAGCTTCAAATTGCTGCTAAAGCAAGCTGTAACCTGTGTGTGTGTTCAACAAGTAAAATCAAAGATGTACCTGTCCAACAATTCCTGGGAAAGTTTTTTTTTTTTTTATTAGTGAGCAGTGTTGGGCAAGCTACTTAAAAAATGTAGTGAGCCACGCTACTCGTTACTCTATCGAGAGAGAGAACGAGAGAATAGTGAACCACTAATCACAGCAGCTATGTAAGTGGTGGTGGAACATGGTCTATTTAATAACTTTACACATTTCTTAAAACACAGTCTTGTCACTTGAGTCGCACATTTCCCACGCTAGATATATGAAGGAGGGGTAGTGGAAACCCTCTCCAAATCTGGTAGAGTCGTGTAGAGTAGGTACTGCCAGTGGAAAGTCACTAAGTGGCACACAGCCTGGATTGTTAAGGGATTAACCCTTTAAGCGCCAAAGTCGCAAAATTGCGACCAGCAACATTGCTCAATAAAACAGACCATAGCTGCAAATATGATGCTGAATGTTGTTGCTACTTTACACCAGGAGATGGCGTACACATGTACCTTCAATCCGAGCAGCATTTGTGGGCGTGTTTCTATTCAAAGTTTGGCGGTATATGTAGTTTGAAAAACGCACTCCCGTCTCCCAGTCGAGGAGTGGTGGAAGCAGCGGTGGTGGTTGTAGAGCAGAGCGAGAGAGAGAGAGAGAAAGTGATCGATTTTATTACTCACGATGCCGAGAAGTCTGTTCACTGTTGATGAAGCACTTTGTCAAGTGCTGGCTGACTCTGATTCCGAAGAGGAATATTATTCCTCCGGCGATGACGTTCAGTCGTCCGGTGAAAGTGACGGTGCGTCTATGCGCAGCGAGTCCGTGCGCCATGACAGTCCACAATCAGCACATACAGAAGCCGATTCTTTGCCTCACCGTGGCCGGGGTAGAAGTAATCGGCGAGTGCCGACGAGGGGATGTGGTTGGGGAAGCAGGGGAGCTAAAACCATCACGAAAAGTGGCGGTGGTGGCGCGAAAAAAAAACCGCGGAGCGAGCGGCGGACGAGGGAGAAGCCGTGGGAAAAAACGCACAGCCAATAGCGGTGGCAGGGGCGTTCAAAGTCGCTCCGAAAATTACAATGATGATGATGGCTGGGTATACCTGAGAGATGAGGAAGAGTATCATCAGTGGATCAGGCATTTTGATGAGCCTGTTGGGTATTGTGGAGAGAGGGATCTGACAAATTTTGAGCCCATTGATTTCCTGTCTCTATTTTTGGATGAGGAATTCTGGAGTCTAATCACAAATGAAACAAACAGATATGCCCACCAGTTCTTAGAGAGTGAGAACCCAAAACCAAACTCCAGATTCCGTAACTGGTATGATGTCACAGTCCCTGAGATGAAGGCTTTCATCTCACTTCATTTGTGCATGGGGCTTGTGGAAAAATCTGAGATTGAGGACTATTGGGCAGGATTTTGGCCAACTTACACACCTGGCTTTGGCAAAGTGATGTCTCGAAATAGATTTGAGATCATTCTTTCTTTTCTTCACTTTGTGAATAATGACGACCGTGTCGAGAGGGGTCAGCCAGGTCATGATAGACTGTTCAAAGTGCGTCCCGTAATTGATTTGATTATTCCTCGTTTTTCAGCTGTCTATGGTCCACACAAGGAACTTTCCTTGGATGAAATGACCATCGCATTCAAGGGAAGGTCAACCTTGAAGCTTTACAACCCCAAAAAACCTGACAAATATGGGTATAAAGCATTTGTCTTGAGCGAGGCCAGATCAGGCTATGTTTTACAGTGGTCCATCTACACTGGACAAAATGCAGGTGACGACGATAATGTTGGTGCAACACATTTTATTGTACGTCATCTGCTGGCCCCACACACAGGGAAAGGGCATGAGGTGTATATGGACAGCTATTACACATCACCAGCCGTAGCTAGTGAGTTAGCGGCTGAGGATACTGGAATGTGTGGGACAGTGAACTGCAACAGGAGAGGGATGCCAAGGGGCCTGAAACCAGCCCAGCTGCCTCTGAGAAGGGGAGATGACCCAGTGTTCATGCGCATGATAAGCTGCTGGCTTGTGCTTGGCACGACACGAAGCGTCTCACTCTGCTGTCCACCATTCACGGCAACACATGCACTCAGAAGCGTATCCGCACAAAAGAAAATGTGACTGGCTATCGTCAAATTGAGAAACCAGTGTGTGTTGACAGTTACAACTCCTTCATGGGAGGAGTGGACACAGCTGATCAACGAATGAAAACATACCTTTTTCCTCACAGATCTAGGAAATGGTACAACCGCATTTTCAATGCAGTTCTGAGCATCAGTGTGGTCAATGCCCACATCATTTACACCAGCTGTAGTCCTGGTCCACACAAATCCCTGAAGGCCTTCATTCAAGACATCGTAACGTCTTTGCTTGAGGGCTACTCCAAGAAGGAAGGCAAAAAAGGAGGAAGGCCTTCAATGCAGCAGGGGGAAATGCCACAGAGGCTCACTGAACGACACTGGCTCTGTAACACAGATGAACGTCCAGATTGTGTTGTGTGTTCAGATCGCACACGCCCTAAAGGCCGTCGCCAGACACAGTTCAGGTGCCGTCAGTGTGGAGTAGGTCTGTGTGCTGTGCCTTGCAATGAAAGGTACCACACACTGAAGCACTACAAGCAATGCCATCTGGATCGATAACTTCATTATGAAAGCGTAATCCACTCAAATCTCTCTGTCTCTCTCTCTCTCTCTGTCTCTCTGTCTCTCTCTCTCTCTCTCTCTGTCTCTCTCTCTCTCTCTCTCTCTCTCTCTCTCTCTCTCACTCACACACACACACACACACACTAAATGTTGTTGTTGTTTGTTTGGTTTGTCTGTCCTGTATTGTCACTGTAATGTCTTATTGCACAAAAAAAAAAATAAATAAAAAAAAAAAAAAAAAAAAATATATAATATATATAACTGCTAACCGAGCTAACTAGCTAATGGTAGCTACATCACAGTTAGCAGCAGTGTGCTACAGTTTTGTCAGATGTTTTTTTTTTCTTTCTGCAACTGATGAATAAATGAAAACATGATTGACTAAGAAAAAAAAAAAAGAAAGCGTAATCCAATATGGCCGCCACCTGGTGACATCCAAATATGCAAATTAGATTAGTGCATTTACTTCCATCCCAAATTTTGGCTTGTACTGAAGATTTTTCTCAATTACAATCTGCCTTTATCTCTAACCACTTTCAAATTGCAACCTCTTGAAATCTTGATATCAAAATCGAATATTTCCCAAAATGGCCGCCACCTGGTGATGTCAGAATATGCAAATTAGAGAGCAAATTTACTTCCATCCCAAATTTTGGCTCATACTGAAGATTTTTCTCAATTACAGTCTGCCTTTATCTCTAACCACTTTCAAATTGCAACCTCTTGAAATCTTGATATCAAAATCGAATATTTCCCAAAATGGCCGCCACCTGGTGATGTCAGAATATGCAAATTAGAGAGCAAATTTACTTCCATCCCAAATTTTGGCTTATACTGAAGATTTTTCTCAATTACAGTCTGCCTTTATCTCTAACCACTTTCAAATTGCAACCTCTTGAAATCTTGATATCAAAATCGAATATTTCCCAAAATGGCCGCCACCTGGTGATGTCACAATATGCAAATTAGAGAGCAAATTTACTCCCATCCCAAATTTTGGGTTGTACTGAAGATTTTTCTCATTGACAGTCTGCCTTTATCTCTAACCACTTCCAAACTACAGCCTTTTCAAATCATCATGCCAAAATTGAATATTTTCTTGAAAAAACTCTGGCGCCTAAAGGGTTAAGTTATTTGAGTTCACTTTGTCAAATCTACCAAAAGTTAGAATTATAATCAAATCATTTTTCATACAGTGAAAAAGTTCCCCCTCTTTCCAAATTGTCTTACTTCTCTCTTCTCCCCATCATAAAATGTCAACTTTACAGTGATGCGTTTGGCAGTTTGTCCCCTTTGTTTTACCTGGGTCATGGGCATCAGGATGCTCTTGATCTTTCCTCCCTGAGCACCACCCTTCTTGCCAAAGACCTTGAGCAGTTTTGATGAGTGAGCAACCAGCTCGGAGAAGAACTTTGGCAGCAGACCGACTGTCGTTATCCTCTTGAACTCAGCACTTAACTTGACACAAAAATGGGTACAGAGAAATTTAACTATCAATGCACTGAAACAACCAATTAGTTTAACAATTATAATTTTCCACCAAATCTTGGAAAAATTGTTTGGAAACATTTTTTGGGTGCTACCTACACATTTAGCTGTATTGCTCATTCCACAGAAGCACAATCCTTATGCTATATCTTGTTGTAAAGGTGACAAATCAGGCTTGAAACGATATATGATACAACACCAATTAGTATTATTACAAGGGAGAAATAACCGAAAAAAATGTTTCCAAACTATTTTTGAATTTAAAATATGAACATACTCTAATCACTTATTCAGTTACCTCACGCACACTGAAGAGAGCTGGCCATCTGGTTTTAAAAACTGCAGTCATGGGTGCATCTCGAATAACTTCTTGCCTTCTATGAGAAAAGGTCTTGGCCATCATTGCTGCCACTGTGTACTCTGAAAACACAAACTGCACTCCTTGCACCTCCACATAACTCAAGAGTAAGGCCTAGCCAAGCCTATCTGGATATATCACGCTGTTTGCAAACT
>JAWZSL010000243.1:0-32861 GCA_034769285.1 Lutjanus argentimaculatus | reverse complement strand
GAGCATTTGACAGACCTTTGGGTGTTACAGTTACAGTGTAACGTGATGAGATAATTGATACCAGACACTTACTGGTTTTTGAATTCTGCACTGCAACATATCACATTTATCTTTCATTTCTAATGAATAAATGTTGAATTATAGGAATTTAAAAAACAAAAACAAAAAAAAGTCAGTAAGAAGGACTGTGAGAAGTATTGATCAGAATTATTCTGTTAAGATAATCATGCTGACAGTTTCATTTAATTGGGTTTATAAATTCATCACACATACTGTCAGTAGTTATTTGTACTATACTGTATTGTAAACATTTTTTTCTTTTTTAGCAGCTGCTGCCTTCTACAAGCTGGAGAAGATGCTGACCAACAAGATGGCTGTTAGAAAAATGAGCCCCTCCACCAGACTTCATCTGAGGCTTTCCACAGCATCGTCCTTTGTTTTACACCAAACAATGTTGTTTCCATTTCTTGGAAAGCTGTGCAGGTAAACAGAATTGTAGTTATGTTGAACTCTTAAAATATGTACAGTTTGTCATGATTTACATCTTTGATTTTCTCTGTACTGCTGTACTTCCAGACTCTGCCTGGCTGACATGTTTTACAAATGCTGAAAAACCACACGTCACATCTGGTGGAGACCAACTCTTCAAAGTGCAAAGTTCCCAAAGGCCATGAGAGGAGCATGCAGAGCAAAACCAGTGAAGACTGAGACAACATTTTGTAAGTGTTACGTTCTTTTATTTGTCACATGTACATGTTGTATTTACAGTTGCACTGTCACATTTTTTGTTGTAAAAGTTTCAACAAAAAAATAGAAAACTATTATTAAAATTATATAAATACACACAACTGATCTGCACAGTTTTTTTGTTTGTTTTTTTTAAGTCTAAACAAAATCTTTGTGTAATACTGCACAGGGTATGTGGCTGATTTGATGGACCTCATCTTTGAGAAAGTCCTTCTGGACCCAGCACCAGACATGGATGAAGATCCAGAGGACCTGAGTGCGCAGTATGAGGAGCGAGACGAGGAGGAGGTCGTCGCCAGCTGTGTGTCCTGGTTCAACTAAGGGGAGGTCTGAATCCAACATAGCGGCCCTGGGCACCAGGAAACATGGTGAGAATCTGAAGAACCAGACTGTGACGAGGAGTGACGAGGAAGCACCAGCTCACAACACTCTGATAGGCTGATACCTGTAACGACTGAAACAAGAGGAAAAGATGTCCAGTTAGCATTGTAGCCTTGTAAACATCAATATTTGATATGTCAAACATTTTTCATATGGATTCAGTGAATTTCAGTTTTTTACTGTCATGGATAATAGGTACATCATTTGACATGTTATATGTTGTGATATATATGTGATTCAATAAATGCTTCATGGTGTAAAAATGATCTCCTGTGAATTCATGTTTAATATGCACAGTATCTACTTATTATGGGATGTGTTTCTCCATTCATGATGTTTTGTGAACACTGTAATGTTATGAACCACTGAAGTCATGTAAAGCAAATGCAAAGAATCTGACATATTAACTTCATAAATACAAGAGTTACAATAGATTGTGATTTTTTTTTCTGTCAGTATTGTGAAATAAACCCTGACAGGCTGATGCAGGACCCCGACAAAGTGGAGTTAATTCATCCTCAAGGAGTTTATTTCACAATACTGATTACTCACTGTACATTATCCTGTTTCATATACAGTAACTTACCATGATAAATACATTTGACACAAAATATTGATTTTAAAATAATTTTGCAGCTCATTCAGAGTCATTCTCATTCTAAGGTCTGTTGTGAGCACATCCAAAAAAAATAGAAAAATGTAAATATTTCAACAAAATGTAAGGCCTATGAAATTCAAACCTGACAGGCATTAGACAAGCTGTGGTGGATGAGCAGGAAGCTTTGACAAATTTCAAACACATAATGTTGGAACTTTGTAACAGGTAACCTGTAACAGTGTAGTTTACAAACCACTGCACACAGCCTCGACCTCAGAAAACTGATGATAAAATGATGTTAAATGATGATACTGAAATTTTATGAATACCAAAACAAGCTCAGTATTATATGAACTGTTTCACTGTTAACACTGTTTTGATGGCATCTCTGCTGAGAATATTGCAGAACAAAAAGAGAATTTATTGTCAGTAATCATCAAAATATGTAATTGGGACACGTAACACCTGCACAGGTAAGAGTACTAACATGTCTCACCAGAGACATGACGGTTAACTACATGCACAAAAGACAATGTCACTTATTCGCCAAAATGTCCCTCAATAATGACCAAGCGCAGTGAGTTACACACAGCATTATCTACCGAGCTACATTTTAGCGCTGTATCAACACACACGTCGACTAATTGTAACGTACCAAAACACACAAAATTGTTGACTTACCATCAGAAATGTCCTGCAGCATCCACAGAGTTTGAACTTCTGCAGGAGCTTCTGTCTGTGTCACATTCTGGATCAAAATCAGACGTTTGAATTTCAGCGCGTCTGAGAGCAGCCATATCCGTGTCCAGCATCAGGGTTGGCCCCTCACGCCCACTTCCTGAGAGGGGCGCGACTGGGCGCGACTAGTCACAGCTCATTTGCATTTAAAGCTACAGGCACAGAAACAGCTCGTTTCTCGAGAGGCTGAAATAGAGGGATTTAGAGGCCTGCTGATCTGTATGATCTGAGTGGTGTTTTATGAAAGAAACTTCAAAAGCATGTTTTGAGGACCTCTGAGACATATAAAAACTTATCAGAAAGGGGCATAATATGAGACCTTTAAGTAATGTTTTGCCCTAAAAAAGTCCACTTCAACAATCAAAATTCAAAAATCTATTGGTATAAATATAAAATATTAAGCCAGACAACGTAATATTATTTCAAACTTTAATAGTTGGCTGCATCTTGAGGGTTTGTAGGTTTAGTTCAGTCTGTCAGAGTCAGAGAGCCATGTCTCTCTACAGTCAGAGGTTTTTGTACGGCGACTCAATGAGTTTGTATCACTGTGGTGGACTTTTGGTGGAGGAACCAGACTGGATGTTGGAAGTAAGTTTTTGAACAAATACTAAATTAAATATTGTCAAGTTAATGTTTCAAAATCATATTTAGGATGTTTGAGGCAGATAAATATATTTTACTTTTATTGAACTAATTTATTATTCATGTTTTTACTTCTCCTCATTTACCATGGACACTAACTCAGCTGCTTAACTTTTTGTCATAAATACTTTTGATGCTGAAATTTAAAAACTGTTGAAGTGAAAAGCTAAAATCTTTTGATGAAAACTGTTAAGATTACTTTAGTATTTTATATGTTCATGATAACTGTTTTTCAGTTAATTAAGATTCAATTATTCAAACAAAACTGAAGTGAAGATAAATACAGATATTTGAAATTGTGTAAAATCTGTGATCTCTTAATTGTTTCATCTTGTGTCACTTTTTGAAAATGTTTTAAACTGTTTGATGATGATGATTTAAAGCCACATGAAGAACATTTGATTGGAGCCAGTTAATTTTCTGTATGTGTTTATGTTTCCACTAAACACTTTAAAGTAATGTATAGTTCAGCTGTTGGATGATTTTGCTGATAAAGTTTGATATATTTTATCTCCAGTGTAGTTTGATATATTTCAGCTCATTCTGTATGATGATTCTCTCTGTGCTGATATGCATGAGAGGCTTCTTAAAGGGAAGTGAAACAATGTGTGAGTGAGTGACTGGTGGAGCAGAAAAAACATGTGACAGAAAGTCCTTAAAGGAGAAAATCAACTGTCTCACAGTAAAGGTGTCCAAGTGTCTGCTGCTTGATTGACAGCTGTGTGGTCCCCGTCCTCTAAGCTGATTGGTGTCTCCTAGGTGATGCCCGTCCCACCCTGACGGTGCTGCCCCCCTCCAGTGAGGAGCTGCAGCAGGGGAAGGCCACGCTCATGTGTCTGGCCAACAAGGGCTTCCCCTCAGACTGGAGTCTGTCCTGGAAGGTGGACGGCAGCAGCAGCAGCAGCAGCTGGGAGGAGAGCAGGAGCCGCGTGGTGCTGGAGAAGGACGGCCGCTACAGCTGGAGCAGCACCCTGAGGCTCCCTGCAGACCAGTGGAGGAAGGTGGGCTCTGTGACCTGTGAGGCCACCCAGGGCTCCCAGACTCCACTCTCAGAGACACTGAGGAGAGACCAGTGTTCCCAGTCCTGACCTGACTCACTGGGACTCTGATACTGGTTTAACTCTGATACTGCTCTCAGTCTGCTCTCTGTAACTCTGTCTCTCTCTGTTGATCTCTTTCTGTCCATCACTAACTCTCTAATTACATGTGTCACTGATAAAGATTTTCTTTGCTTATTTTAATTTTTATCATTTCATTATAATAAAGATCAGTTCATCAAATCAGCTGTTTTCATGTTTGTTTTAGTGAAAGTAAAAGATGTGTCTGTGTTAATAGTTTTCTAAAATCCAGGAAATTGTGTCAAGAATTATTTGTAAAATCAGATTAATAACTCCAAGGAGGGACGATGACAATCTTATGATCTATAATAGGATGTCATCAGCATACAAGGTTACTTTTTGTTGGTGCATGAACAGATGTCTGAGATGATGATGGATTTTCTGATGAACACAGAGTTTTAATTATGAAAGGAAAGAATAGTGTGAGAGTAAAAGGACATCCATGTGTAGTGAATTAAATAAATTCATATTGAAATATTTGTATTTGTTTTTGATCAACCAATAGAATTGTATTTTTTCCCTGTCAGGGCCTTTTTATGCTGCAGCTCAGCAACCAGATCAAAAGATATAAACACAATACATAAGAAGAAAGAAAAACACTGTTTATAACAACTAACAACATACCAAGACTGTAAGACTAAAAATGTATATGTGCAATGATAATAAATAGATTAATAAATAAATAAACAATTGAAAAAGGTACACAGTGTAATCACAGCATAACAACATAACACTTGGACACATCAAAGTCGAACATATTTTAAATTCACCACTTCACAAAAGTGTGAAAGTGTGAATCACAGCTGTGGTCCTGTTCTGAACCCTGAAGGAGAGACAGCAGTGTCCTCTAACATATGACAAGGTAGACGCCTTCTTTAAAACTTCTGCAGCTGTCAGTGTACATGCTGAACAGTTACAGGGATCAGACACACTGTTGAGGTCAGTCAGTGCATATTACTACAGTTTCATATAAACAGACGTTCACTGGAACCTTCTGATGACAAACAAAAAAATCAAAAAGCCACAAAACAAGTTGATGAGACACATTAAAATCAGAAAGTTGTGGCTGCGTACTGGTCAAAGAAAAGTCAGCTGACTGAAACGTGACGTGGGCCATAGGCTCCTCAAGACGTTTGTAAACAGTCCTTAGGACTGAAGAGCTTGGTGTGTACCTTTAACTGCCTGCTGGGAAAATTGGGGACCATGTTTTCTATGATAGCTGTGACCACTGAGCGAAAAAAATCTTTAAAACAATTTGAGACAAATTCAAATCAGAACACTCCTGTACTCATTAACTTGTTTAGATTAGTTCTCTGTGAAACTGCTACCACCTGAGTGGATTTATATATTCTGAGAACATGACTGCAAGTGTCAAACTTCTGTAATAAGGTAACACTTCACAGACTCTTTAAAATTCAATACAATTATTATAAAACTGCACTATGAGACAAGAAACAACAAAAGAATATTGGATCTCTGAAAAGTTGTACATTTCAAAACAAGAGTAAAACAGACTAAAAGCATACAGATCAGACATCTGGATACTGTTTAATTACTGGGCTGTGTGTGTGTGGTTGTGTATCTGTGTGTGTGTATATTTCTGTCCTCAGTGAAGTGTATCAGTCTCTGCAGGAGCTTCCAGCTGCAGCAGTCACTTCAGTTTCTGTTCAGTCTGACTGAGGGAGGTTTTTGTGCGACGGTTTTTCATTGTGTGAACAGATGCTGACTGTTGATGTAATGTTGACTTGTACAGTAGTAAAGTGCTGCATCTTCAGTCTGGACTCCACTGATGGTCAGAGTGAAGTCAGAGTTTGATCCACTGCCTGTAAAACGATCTGGAATTCCTGATACTCGAGTGCTAGCATAGTAAATAAGAGGTTTAGGAGTTTCTCCATCTCTCTGTTGGTACCAAGGTGAAACGGTGGCAGCTGTTATAAATAAAAACATCCTGACTGGTCCTACATGTGATGGAGACGGAGCCTCCCAGAGCAGACCTCACTGCTCCAGGCTGAGTCACTGTGACCTGACCTCTGGACTCTGAGGACACAGAGACAAAAACATAAAGCAGCATCATGGTTTTGTGGGCTTCATTTCAGAGGGACGGATGTTGATAGAGGAGAAGAATTTGATTCTCTGGACTTTACCTGTGAAGCAGCAGCAGAGGAGAGTCCAGATGAGGACGCAGATCAAAGTCATGTTTTTCATGAGGAGGATTTCTGTGTCTTCTGTTGTCATAAAGGACAGCTGTCAGTCATCCCAGTCTTCAACTCTCAGGACTATAAAGTCTCCCAGAGCACTGGAGCATGGTGCTGCTGATGCAAAGTGGCTCTCTATGGAAATGCTCTGACTGACTCCCAACAGGGACTTGGATTATTCTCATGATGTGATTTATCAATGGATCAAACAGTGCGTTGATTCAAATTGTGTCCTTACTCATTTGTATGTGACTTATACGTCTGATATTTGAAAATATCTGATAAATCATAACAATTCTTGAAGGCTTTGCAGTGTCATTAAAGTGACTAAAATTCACTCCAAAGAACAAAGCAGTTGAATTAAAAAAAATAACATTAATTTTCTACATTCTTATCAATTTAGTCCATGAAGAAACTCCACTGCATTTTGTTTCTGAAGGACATATGTTTTTTAAAATTTAAGATTTTGTATTTAGACTCAAGAACTCTGCTGATAATGTTTGGTTTCAGTGTTTAATGTGCATGTGTATTACTAAACATTTCTCCCACACTAATGATCTTAAATCAGTTCAGAAAATTATAATGAATCTTTAATGAGTTTGAAAAACTAGTTCAGTAGTTAATAATATTCATTTGTATGTTATAGTAATGAAGCCTGACTGTTCAGTGCTGATTCATGCTTACATGAAGAAAACAAACACATATCATCATTTATGAGGTTTTGGCTTGAGATAATACATTTTTAAAATATTTAAAACAATAAAACTGTCACAGTCTTTATTTTCTCTATAACGTTTTCAACTCTGAAACTGAGTATGTTTACTTAATTAATTAAGAATTATATATTGAAGTAAATGTGCCAGTTTTAGCTTTTTATCTTGAGTACTGAAACCTGTCTGTTATCATGGTTCAGCAGTGATGCCTGTCTGTTGCCATGGTTACTGAACTCAGAGAGGAAAGTGAAATATTTAAGACCAGTTTCATCCAATGTGAGGAAGACCAACAGAGCTAAAAGCCTTCTCTACTGCAACCAACAGGATTGAGTTTAGTTTACCTCTTATAAACTTTATTAATCTCTGTATTTGCAGTGGATGGAGTCGTCCCCCACCCTGACGGTGCTGCCCCCCTCCAGTGAGGAGCTGCAGCAGGGGAAGGCCACGCTCATGTGTCTGGCCAACAAGGGCTTCCCCTCAGACTGGAGTCTGTCCTGGAAGGTGGAGGGCAGCAGCAGCAGCAGCAGGGAGGAGAGCAGGAGACGAGTTGTGCTTTCTCTGTCAGAAGAATCATTCAGTTTTTGAACTGTAATTTCTTTTTGCATGCAGTAATGTTTAAATTCTCAGTTTACTTTAACAATAAAGACATGATCATCAAACAAGTTGTGTTGAAGCATATTATTAAAAGAATAAGTTTGTTTCTTTGCTGACTATTCTGGAATAAAACAACTGACCCTTATAATGCATATCTATCTTTTCAGTTACTTTTCCATATCTCTTAGTATCTGACTGTATTTGAGTTTAGCTGCTTCACTCAGAGTGTGAAGCCAGAAATTTGCAACGACTGAGCAGACAATGAAAACAAGAAGATGGTTGTTGTATGATGTAAAGCACACGTGTCAAACTCAAGGCCCACGGGCCAAATCCGGCCCTCCATCTCATTGTATGTGGCCCGTGAGAAGTTGCAAAAAATATAATTTGCATCAAATGATATGGCGGGCCGGATTTGGCCCGCGGGCCTTGAGTTTGACACGTGTGTCTTAAGACATCAAAAGAAGATCATAACAGCTTAACTGTTACGCCCATTTTAATTTAATATTTTCTTACAAGGGCATCAAAACCTAGCCAACACATTTAGGTGAAGATAATCCGCTCATCATAATTGCTGTCGTTCCCGCTGTGGAGCCAAGGCGTCTGTGTGGCAAAACTGGACGGTGCACCGCCACAAAGATAGACTGAGAGTTTAAATCTGAGTTAAGATAATTAATTGGTTAAAAAGGAAAACAATCAAGGCATTGAGGATGGTTGTACTTAATTGTCAGTTGATAATGAACAGAGATTTCGTTTTCATTTTTGTTGTCAGTACTTCTTAAATTTACGTTCTCATCACAAATTAGTCATGGAATAAAGGGTCGTCAACGAAAAGTTTTCGTTTAAGTTTTAGTTGACAAAATTAACACTGATTGGTAAGAAGCTGAACGTGAATTGGAAACAGATCGATGCACCACTAGCATATCAATACCTTTCATTAGGACATGCAAATGTTTATTTTTGGCATCGGGGAGGCCACTGTAAATTTTCCTCCATTTTTCTCTCTCCTCCTGTCTCGTCTGCACCGCTCTTACGGGACCCTGCTCCGCGCTGACACAAAACAAACGTTCCTCCTCCCTCTTGTCTCCTCCTCATTTCATCAGAACAGACCCGATAAAAAACAGCGACAGAAGTGCATTGTATCGCATCGCACCCCCAAAATTTTTCATAAGGCACAAGGGTAGAACAAGTTTGGAGTTTTTAAGGAAAATGAAAACATGCTGAAAATCATTTCTGTAAAACTTTTTCTGACAGCAGAGAACAAAACAAAAATCGCCCCACAGAGAGTCATGTACGTGAGGCGGGTAACACACACACTGTTCCTCCCATTGATAAAAACCACAGACTCTTCAATGAAACAGAGCGGGGAATCTTACTGAAAAAAATCTCACATTTTAAACATTTTTAAATTTTTTGTCACAGACCCAACTTTTCTCTTTCATTTTTTAAAAAATAGTTGCACAATTGAATTCACTTCCTGTTTTTTTCTAGATTTTTCTATTAACTTATTTAAAATTTTATAAAAATCAATACAATCAAATGCAGGGGCAATTATGTATTTAGATACAATTGTATTGTCTTACTTTTCAGGGGCTTTTGAGGGAAAAAATGACCTGAGGGGCCCAAGAGAAATTGAGTTTGACACCCCTGTGTAAAGTCAGTGTCATAAACAAACAATTGATTTTAGGATGAAGTAATTTTGAACCACCTAAAATTTTCAGGGGGAACAAATAAGAGTATTGGGGGGTCATACCATTTTACTTAATATTAAAACGTAAAAACGTCACCTATGTGGGGATTTCTCTGAAAGTGAACACATTTTAGTCATTTATTAAATTTTCCCAAAAGCACGTCGGGAGTTTTTTTTAAGGTCAAATTTGGGAATTTTTGGTTAAGGTAAAGGTAAAAATCTGACTTGGGATGTGTGTGGTGTGTTGTCTCATGAAGTTTCTGCGGACTTCCAGCTGCAGCAGGCATTCGTTTCTGTTCAGTCTGCTGAGGGGGTTTTTTACGACCATTTTTCACTGGTGAACACCCATGATTTTTATATTAGGAACCACAAAAAAAATAAACTGCTGCATCTTCATCTGGACTCCATGTTTGGTCAGAGGAAGCAATTTTGATCCATGCCTGTAAAACGAACGGGAAATTTTCCCTGATACTCGATGCTAATACAGTAAAAAAAAGTTTGGGATTTTCTCCCCCGTTGAACCGGGCTAAACCGGTTGGCAGCGCTATAAACATTAACTTCTGACGGGTCCTACATGGTGAGGGAGACGGGAGCCTCCCCAGCAGACCTCACTGCTCCAGACTGAGTCACTTGACCTGCCCCTTGGACTCTGGGACACAGAGACAAAAACAAAAAGCACGTCATGGTTTTGTGGGCTTCTTTTCAGAGGGACGGATGTTAAGGGAGAGGAGTTTGATTTCTCTGGACTTTACCTGTGAAGCAGACAAGGGAGTCCAGATGAGGACGCAGATCAAAGTCAGTTTTTCATGGGGAGGATTTCTTGTCTTCTTTGTCATAAAGGGGACAGCTGTCAGTATCCTTTTCAACTCTCAGGACTAAAAATTTCCCCCCAGAGCAGGAGATGGTGCGCTGATCAAAGGGGTCTCTTGGAAAATAAGTATTTTATTTAAACCATCTTTCATGGCAGGCATCCCCAAAGTCCCTTCACAATGAAATATAAAAAGCAAAAAAATACGTGTTATGTACTTAAAGTCCCAGACATGGGGGTAAAAACATAAGGGCAAAAAAATTTAAATAAAGATCAAATTTCTTGACCTCATTTTACAAGTGCCAAGTCCAATAGAGAGGCGCCAAAGTTTGGGGCTATGCCCCTCTAACATAAAAGTCTCCTTTTGTCTTGACCTGAAGTGAAAAACAACCAACAAACCCTGTCAGAGGACCCAATTCCTCCTGGTTGAACAGGGCTGCAGTAGCAATCCAAAATCTTGAATTGGTTTTGAAATTGATGGGAACCCAGTGAACAAAAATGAAACTCTGTTTCACACACCTTTTTAAAAGGTTTGGGCTTAAAAGCTGGTAGCATCGTTTTTTTGACCATTTGAGATGGGAGGGGATGGAGGAATGGGGGTGAATCAGTACAGGACTTTCATAAGGAAGGCTTCACATGCTAACATATTTACTTTATTTAGGTATTTTTTAAAGCAATTCAAGTTACTTTTTTTAACCAAATGAGGAATTTTTTACTTGAACCTAACCAGAAAGTTTTTGCACTTTATTTAAAGTCTCCCCAAAAATGTTCATATTTTTGTTGCTAACTTTACTGTAGAAGGGTACCTGCAGCCCACATTTTAAAGGGGCAGAGGGCCACGCCCAATGTGTTGGTGGGAGATATTTAAAAAATTGACTTAATTTCTAAAATAATTTTTTTTGTATTGTTTTTGATCAACCAAAAAACTGTATTTTTTCCTGTCAAAACTTTTATGCTGCAGCTCACCAACCAATCAAAAGATATAAACACAGTACATAAAAGAAAGAAAAACACTGTTTATCAAACTAAAAACATACCAAGACTTCAAGACAAAAAATGTATTTGCAATGATAATAAATAGATTAATAAACATATAAAAAATTAAAAAAAGGGTACAAAATGTAATCACAGCATAACAACACAACATTTTTAAAAATCAAAACTATTTTGTTGGTCTAATAATTCAAGTAAAAATATTTTCAACAACACTTCAAAAAAGTGTGAAATTTGAAATCACACCCTGGCCCGTTTGGAACCCTAAAGGGAGAGACAGCAGTGTCCTCTAACATATGACAAGGTAGACGCCTACAGGGACAGACTCAGGTTTGCATCAACCAATATTTTGCCCCTGGTCCCCCCTTATAACACTTCATACTCATAACACTGGCTCTGCGTGCTTACGGGGTCCACGGAACATCGGAGGCTGGTTAGGGGATTTGGGGTGGGTGGAGCCCCTTGGGCATAGAGGCCCCTGGGGGGTCACTTATTTTTGGATTTACATAAATTTAACAGTAATGACAAGTAATGTGGGGGCCAACTGGCCTTACTCCTTAATTTGTTTTGGATTATTCTCTTGGAACTGCTACCCCCCCGGTGGATTTATATATTCGAAACAGGAGTGCAAGAAAAAATTCTGTAATAAGGTAACATTTCACGGGGACCTTTAAAATTCAATACAATTATTACAAAACTGCACTATGAGACAAGAAACAAACAAAAAATATTGGATCTCTGAAAAGTTTAATTTCAAAACAAGAGTAAAACAGACAAAAAGCATACAGATCAACATCTGGATATGTTTTATTTAATTAGGGTTTTGGTTGTGTGTTTTTGTGTATTGTTGTGTGTGTATTTCTGTCCTCATGAATGTATCATCTCTGCAGGAGCTTCCAGCGCAGCATCCTTCGTTTCTTTTTCATCTGACTGAGGGGGTTTTTGTACGATGACTTTTCCTGTGTGAACAATGCTGACTGTTGAGAAATTTCATCTGACATATAAACTGCTGATCTTATCTGGACCCATGAGGGTGAGTGAAGTCAGATTTTTGACCACTGCCCTTAAAACGACGGGAATCCCTGATTGGGTGCTAAAAAGTAAATGGGGGTTTTTGGGATTTTTCTCCATCTCTCGTTGGAACCCTAAGATTGGGTTGTTGCCCCAAATATGAACATTCTGCCCGGGGTCCTACATGTGATGGAGACGGAGCCCCCACAGCAGACCTCACTGCTCCCAGACTGAGTCACTGTGACCTGACCTCTGGACTTGAGGACACAGAGCAAAAACTTTTAAAGCACGTCAGGGTTTTTGTGGGCTTCATTTAGAGGGAGGATGTTGATAGAGGGAAGGAGTTTGTTTATCGGGGACTTTACCTTGAAGCGCAGCAGAGGAGAGTCCAGATGGGGGACGCAGATCAAAGTCATTTTTTTATGGGGGGAATTTCTGTGTTTTCTTTTGCATAAAGGACATTTCCAGTCACCAGTCTTCAACTCTGGGGACTAAAAAGTCCCCAGAGACTGGAGCATGGTACTGCTGATGAAAAAGGGGGCTCTATGGAAATGTTTACTGATCCAAAAGGATTGGATTATTCTCCCGATGCTCTTTATAAAGGACACCAGTTTTTTGGGGAAATTGATTGGGGAATTTTTTGATTACTTATTAAAATTAATTTATATGATTTTGGCTTAATTATCAAGATTGTTTTCTTTCCAATGTTCTTTTCTTTTTCACACTTTTAGCTGGGACAAATTAACGCAACTTTCTTGGAAAATTATTTTTTTTAAATAAAAATTAAAAAAACAAAAACATAAATTCGGGAATTTTTGTGGTTATTTCACTTTTCCACATCACATAAATGTAACAGGGGCTAATTTTGGGGGTTTGTTTGTGTCAATAAAGGAGCCGGTCTTCTACAGTCGGGGTTTTTGTAGGGGCGACTCAATGAGTTTGTATCCTGTGGGGGGATTTTGGGTGGAGGAACCAACGGGATGTTGGAAAGTAATTTTCTGAACAAATACTAAATAAAAATTGTCAATTAATATTTTAAGTTCATATTTTTGAATGTTTGAGAGATAAATACATTTTAATTTAAACTCTTTTAAATTATGTTTTTTTTTCTTCCTTTCCGGGGCACAAAATCAGCTGTTTAATTTTTTTGTCATAAATATTTTTGATCTGAAATTTAAAAATGCTGAAGTGAAAAGCAAAAAAATTTTGTTTAAAAAAATTTTAAGATTACTTTAGTATTTTCCATGTTCAGAAACTGTTTTTCATTTAATTAAATTCAATTATTCAAACAAAACGAAGTGAAGATAAATACAGATATTTGAAATTGTTAAAATCTGTGATCTCAAATTGTTTCATTTTGTGTCATTTTTGAAAATTTTTAAAAACTTTTTGATGATGATGATTTAAAACCACATAAAGAACATTTGTTTGGAGCCATTTAAATTTTCTGTATGTGTTTATGTTTCCCCTAAACGTTTAAAGCATGTATAGTTCAGCTGTTGGAGATTTTGCTGAAAAGTTTGATTTTTTTTATCTCCAGTGTAGTTTGATTTTTTCAGCCATTCTGTTGATGATTCTCCTGTGCTGTTTGCATGAAGGTTTTTAAAAGGGAAGTGAAACAATGTGTGATGAGTGAGGTGGGAAAAAAAAACATGTGAAGAAAGTCCTTAAAGGAGAAAAATCAACTCTTCACAGTAAAGGTGTCCAAGTTTTTGCGTTTGATTGACACTGTGTGGTCCCTGCCCCTCTAAGTGATTGGGTGGTCTCCTGGTGATGCCCGCCCCACCCTGAGGGTGCTGCCCCCTCCAGTGAGGAGCTGCAGCGGGGGAAGGGGCCCGTTTTGTGTCTGGCCAAAAGGGGTTCCCCTCAATTTGGAGTCTGTCCTGGAAAGGTGGGGGGCAGCACCCGCATCAGCTGGGAGGAGAGCAGGGCCGCGGGGGTGCTGGACAAGGAGGGGGCCCCGTAAAGGGAGCACACCTGGGCTCCCTGCAGACCATTGGAGGACAGTGGGTCTTTGACCGTGAGGCCACCCAGGGCTCCCAATCCCTCTCAGAGACACTGAGGAGAGACCTGTTCCCACCTGACCGGGCCACTGGGACTCTGAATGGTTTTAAATCTGAACGCTCTCAGTCTCTCTCTGTAACTTGCTCCTCTGTTGATTCTTTCTGTCCAAAATAACTCTCTGATTACTGGTCACTGAATAAAGATTTTCTTTGCTTAATGTAATTTTTATCATTTCTTTTTAAAATAAAGATCAGTTCATCAAATCAGCTGTTTTCATGTTTGTTTTGGTTAAAGAAGAATGTGTCTGTGTTAATAGTTCTGTTAAATCCAAAATTGTGTCATGAATTATTTGAAAAATCAGTTAAAAACTAAAGAAGGGACATGACAATCTTATGATCATAATGGGTGTCATCGCATAAAAGTTTACTTTTCTTTGGTGTGAATAACAGATTTGAGAATGAGGGTTTTCTGATGAACCAGTTTTTAATGATGAAAAAAAAGAATGTTGGGGGAAAAAAAGGAATCCAGTGTAATGAATTAAATAAATTCATTTTTAAATTTTTTGAATGTTTTGTTTTTGATAAACCAATAGAACTGTATTTTTCCCTGTCAAACCCTTTTTTTTTGCAGCAGCTCCCCCAACCAGATCAAAAGATATAAACCCCAATACATAAAAGAAAAAAAAAAAAACCCGTTAATAAAAAAACTAACAAATACCAAGAAGAAAGACAAAAAAAATGTATATGTGCAATGATAATAAATAATTAATAAATAAATAAATAATTGAAAAAGGGTTTACACATGAAATCACCCCAAAACAACATAACATTTGGGGCCACATCAAATGAAAAATATTTTAAATTCACCATTTAAAAAGGTTGAAAAGTATAAATCAAGTTTGGGGTCCGTTCAAACCGAAAGGGAGAACAGCGTGTCCCTAACATATACAAGGTAGACCCCCTTTTTTAAAATTCTGCAGCGCAGTGTTCATGGAACATTTAAAAAGGGGATCAGACCCATTTGAGGTGAGTCAGTGCATATTAACAGTTTCATATAAACCAGACGTTCACTGGAACCTTTCTATGAAAACAAAAAAATCAAAAAGCCAAAAAAACAATTTGATGGCACATTAAAATCAGAAAGTTGTCCCTGTGTATTGGTCAAAGAAAAGTCGCTACGAAACATGACTGAGCCATGGGCCCCTCAAACGTTTTTAAAAGTCCTTAGGAGGAGAGCTTGGTGTGTCCCTTTTAAACTGCCTGCTGGGAAAATCAGGGACCATGTTTTCTATATAGCTGTGACCACTGAGCGAAAAAAAATAAAAAAATCTTTAAAACAATTTATGACAATTCAAATGAGAAAAAAAACTGTTTCTTTTCAAAGTTGGGGTTGTTGTTGGAGAAGGAAAATGAAAAAAATTTAAAGCATAGAAAAAGACAAGGCTTCTAAACATTTTTGCTACTATGAGAATAAAGGGTTGGCATCCTCATCCCACTTTAAAAGCTACATGCTTAGGTCTCCCCCTGGTTCTCCTTTTGACATTTCATGCTCATAACACTGGCTCTGCATGCTTCCATGGTCCACGGAACATCGGAGGCTGGTTATGGGATTTGGTGGGGTCAACTGGCCTTTGGGGCTGGAGGCCCCTGGGGGGGTCACTTTTTTTTTTTTGACTTTACATAAATCTAAAGAATGACAAAAAATGGAGACCCAACTGGTCTGTACTCCTTAACTTGTTTAGGATTATTCTTGTGGAACTGCTACCCCTAAAGGTTTTTAAATATTCGGGGGAACTGACTGCAAGTAAAATTCTGTAATAAGGTAACACTTCACAACTCTTTAAAATTAAAAACAGTTATTACAAAACTGCGCTATAGACAAGAAAGACAACAAAAAAATATTGGAATTTCTGAAAATTTGCACACTTCAAAACAAGAGAAAAAAGAATTGAAACAAAAAAAACTGATATTTGGATATTTTCCATTTAATGATGCCCCGTGTGTGTGTTTGTGTGTGTGTCCTCAGTAAAAGTGTATCAGTCTCGCAGGAGCTTCCAGCGCAGCATCATTCATTTTTCTGTTCAGTCTGACTGAGGGGGGTTTTTTGTAAAACCCCATTTTTCACTGTGTGAACAATACTGACTGTTGATGTAATGTCGACTCTGACAGTAGTAAACTGCTGCTCTCAATCTGGACCCCATGTGGTCAAGTGAAGTAGAGTTTTGATCCACTGCCTGTAAAAACGATCTGGAATCCCTGATATTAGTGCTAGGATAAATGAAAAATTTTTTAGGAGTTTCTCCTCTCTCTTTTTGGGTCCGGCTAAAAGGTGGTTGTTGCTATTAAATTTTCAACTTCTGACTGGTCCTACATTGATGGAGACGGGCCTCCCACAACAACCTCACTGCTCCAGGCTGAGTCACTTGACCTGCCCTCTGGATCTGGGACACGAAAAAAAAATAAAGCAGCGCATGGTTTTGGGGGCTTCATTTCAGGGGGACGGATGTTGATAGAGGAGGGGAGTTTGATTCTCTGGACTTTCCCTGTAAAGCAAAGCACAGGGAGAGCCAGATGAGGACGAGAAAAGATAGATATGGTAAGTAAAAACCATTTAGTAGAACAGCAGTTTTACAGCACTTGAGGTTTAAAAAAAAAAATACTAATCGAATGTGTCTGCAGAACAATGGTGGGGCAGCCCAATACTTTGAATATGGAGTTTGGGGTTACTTTATGCTTCAAACTATTCCCTTTTTGTGTGTACCCTTTACCATAATTTCGGGACACGCCCCTTTGCTTATTTTTCATGGCTTTCAAAGTAGGTGGCTTAGTATAAAAGAGCAAAAAAGTCTGCATGGGGGGAGGGGGGTAATGGATGGGTCAATCAAAAACTGGACATTTTATTTAGGAACTGGTTTTCTTTTTGAAACCAAGTTAAGCAACTTTAGTAAGTTATGTTACAATACTAGCTTACTTACATCAATATTTTAAAACTTAAACAGTGGGGGACTTACTTATTTTAACCAAAAAATGATATTTTCCTAAACTAAATCAAACCTCTTGTGCCTTTATTTTGAAAGTCTACCTGGACGTTGCATGTTTTTTCATAGCTAACTTCAATCAGAAGGGTATCTGCAGTGTCTAATTTTAAAGCAAGAGCCCCTGACCAATTGTTTGTAGGAGTACCTTTAAAATGTATAAAAACAGCATGGACCCAGTATAGAACCCTTTTGGGAAAACCACTAGACAGAGACTCAGTTGATGAACATAGTTTTGACAAGAAAACCGTCGAAAGGGCAGAAAGAACACAGCTGATCCAGATATTCCTACACACTGCCTGAGCCTCTCAAACAAGCGCACTGAATCGAATAGAACCAATAAGAACTCCTCTGCATCATGGAGCATTGACAGATCATTTGGACTTTGAGAAGACTGTTTTTGTTCATGCAACCCAAAAAAAAACCATGCAACCATTTTTCTAACATTTTGTTTAAAAATGTAAATTGAGAAATTTTCCTGTAAGTTCTGGGACAAAAAGGGGCCGAAATTTATTTTTTGGGGAAGTGATTTAAAAAGCAGCTTGTTTTAAATAATCTGAGACATGACAGATGCAATGAGTTATTGAATATACAGAGAAATCAAGGACCAGTGGAACCAATAAAAAAAATTTTTAAAAAAAGAAATGAGAAAAATGTTAGGGCCCGGGGGCTAAATTTTTTAAATTATTAACTGATTGGTGATGTTATTCAATTATGTTTTTATCTCTTTAAAACTCCAGTTGATTGGCTTGACAAATTTGTATATGTAAAAAATATATTGCGTGGTTGGGAAATTTACGGCTTTATTGGGGAGCTTTTTTCACGATGCTGATTTGTGACTTTATTTTTTTTAGGGGGGAAATAGTTGAGATAACTGTTCAGTTGAAGCTGATCGGCCAAGATTTTTTTCCCTCATTTTGTTGGGTTTTTTTGTCAAAAAAATGAGATTATAAAAGGGGGTATAATGGATGTGAGAAAGAATTTTATTTCACCAGATTTTTCATTAAAAATTGAAAAAAAAAAAATTGATACATTTTTCATAGTTTTTTTAAAGCAACAATGGGAAATGTTCAAGACTTTATGTGTGGTTTCATGAAAGCTCTAACTGACTCCAACGGAACTTGTTAATTTCAAAAAGAAATGTCAGTTATACAACCCGTGTTAAGTTTTATCCCACAACCTGATTTATGCTCGGTTTTCACTGTATTTTCCCTCCATCGTTTTGCAGTATCTCCGTAGTCTAAGTGTCTACTGTAATTAATGCAACCATACTTAAACTGTACACACACCAGAGGATGTGGTGGGGCAGTGAAAATTTTGTTCCTCACTCACAGGCTGTTGAACCACCCCCCTCAAGCGCACCAGGCTGCTTGTCTTATTTCTCCCCCCTCAACTCAGATTTCATTCCGCCCCGCTGTTAAACGCTCACTCCAAAAAAGGAAAAAATCTGCATTGTAAATAGCTTTAGGTTTTTAAAACCCTACCTGTAGGCCAAAAAGCACTTAAAAGCTTCAATATATTGTGCATCAATTAAGCCTCTGTAGTGCACTGCGGGGTTAGATTTAAAATTCCAAAACAACAGAAAAAAGCAAAATTTTAGGAAAAGATTTTATTCTATGTTTTCTATTTATTTCTTTTTGCTTATTATAGTTAATAGAGTTTCTTTTTTTAATAAAAACATTGCATCTGAGGGGGAAAAAAAACCTCACCCTTTTTTAGTCAGTCTATAAAAGTCTAAAAGTTTTTTCGGACATTCCTGTTTTTTATATCAAGGCACGGATAATTTTCATCAGTTTCACTCAGTTTATATCACGAGGAATTTTAATGCAGCAGACAACAAACTGAACACCAGTCACACCGAGGAATGGAGACAGAGAGACAGCGTCGGAAACTTCATCATGAATTTTCATTAAAGCAGTGCGTGACAATTTTCATGGAGAGGACGAGGCTGTCGACAGATGACGGGCAGATATTTTAGTCTGCAGTGATAAACCACAAGGGGTATAGTGACATCAGGGTTTTTCATCCAAAAAAAAATTTTATATCAGTCGAACGTAACACACATTCACCCTCCCTCCCTCCCTTTGCTTCTTTATGTTATGATTAATTGGTGTGGGTAATTAAGAGTTTTTATAATACACAAATTGGGTTGGGAGTAAAAAAAAATCACTACAAAAAATGCGAACAACAAAATGATTAAGGATCTTAAACTGTTTAAATAATTTCAGCACATCTTTCCTGAGCAAAATTAGAGGGGGGCCGACTGGGAGATTTGGGCCCCACTTGTCCCCATCCAAATCTCCCCCTTTTGCTCTACTCAATCTTGGACACACACCCCCTACATCTGTACATTTTTTCAATTCCTGCTTTTGCCCTGTCTTTTTTGTGCTGTGACATGTTCATCGCTCTCCCTGTTTCATTTCTACCATAATGCTAAAAAGTTATAATTCATCATAAAAAATCTTTCCGCAAGACCCAAAAATCTTCCAGCACCTTTGTTTCTCTCTATAAAAAAAGGTGAGTTTGGGGAAGAAAAAAAAACAAAAATTTTTGGGTTTCTCTCTGAATTTGGTTTTGAAAAAGAGAACAAAATTTGGGGGGCAGAGTTCAAAGGTTAAGACCAAGATTTTTTCAGCATTGTCCAGGTTTTTTGATTATGGGAAAATCCGTAAAAAGGGTTTACAAAAGGGGATAGAATGGTGAGAAAAAACTTGATGAAACACATGATTATGTCACCAAAATTTTTGTTTTTAAAATTTTGTTTGTATTTCCTGAAATGTATCAGTTGTGTTTTTAAGAGTCCGGACGGTTTTTCATCACTGATGTAAGTTCACATAATTAAACAATTTTTTAAATTTGATATGTTGTTTTGTATCTGTAATGTGTCTACTTTTAGAACTTTAAAGTCTAAATATCTCTGGATTTTCCGTTTTTTGTTTCTGTTGTTTTCCCGTGAAAGGGACATTCTGCGGGCTTCCCGCTGCAGCAGTCACTTCAGTTTCTGTTCGTTGACTGAGGGGAGGTTTTTGTATGATGACTTTTCCTGTGTGAACAGATACTGACTGTTCCCTTTAATTAACCCCTACAGTAGAAACTGCTGCATCTTTATTGGGCTCCACTGATGGTCAGAGTGAAGTCAAGTTTGATCCACTGCCTGTAAAAAAAATCTGGAATCCCGAACTCGAGTGTGATACGGTAAATGAACATTTAGGGGGGTTTTCCCATCCCCTGTTGGTACCAGGATAGTATTCCCTTAAATTCTGACGGTCCTAATGTAATGGAGATGGGCCTCCCCCAGCAGACCCCACTCTCCAGGGTATCAGTGTACCGACCCCTGGCTCTGAGGCACAGAGACAAAAACATAAAAACAGGTTAGGTTTTGTGGGCTTTTATTTTTAGAGGGCGGGATGTTGTGGGAGAGGAGTTTGATCTTACTTTACCTGGAAGCAGCAGCAGAGGAGAGTCCAGATAGGGCGCAGATCAAAGTTTGTTTTTTTTATGAAGAGAATTTTTGTGCTTCTGTTGTCATGAAGGGGCAGCTGTCAGTCATTCCCGTCTTTAACTCTCGGACTATAAAGTCTCCCAGAGCACTGGGGATGGTGCTGCTCATGCAAAGTGGGTCTCATGGAAATACCTTTGGGGGTCTGGTAGTTAACTGAAACTTTTTGACAATTTGTGATATTAAAATTAAAAGTGTTTGACAGTCTGGTTTTGTAAAGTGGAATTTAACCCAAATTCAGCACAGATGAGGTAAAAGGGATTAAACATTTCGTGACAACTGATCAACTCCAAATTTCTGAAGAAGTCTGTGAACGACTTTTAAACTACACAACATTAGTGGTTTGACAAGAATGAACTTTCAGTTCACTGTATTTTTTGTTTGGTTTTTTGTTTTTTTTGTTGTTTTTTTTGTTTGTTTGTTTGTTTGTTTGTTGTTTATGTAAAACAAAATTTTCTTTTGTTTTGTACATTTGCAGTGTTACATCGTATTAAAGTAAGTCCTCATGCTTTTTTTTTTATGATTTCGATTAATATTAACTGTTTTACTATTCCTATATTTAAAATAATATTTTGCAAAATTTTAGGAATCAAGATTTGTTTTTGGGGGTCTTGTCTGAAAGGTTTTTTAATTTAATCTTTAAAAATTTTTATTAACTGATTAAATTTTGTCCTCCAGGATGAAACTGCGGTCAAAGGTCATGACCAAATCAAGTCCAAAACAAGGAAAAAAATATGTGTTTATGATTCAGTTTCAAAAATTTAACTGAAGTTCAAAAAGTTTTTTTTTTGTTTTATTTTTTTGGGGGGAAATTTGAATTTTGGTTTCCCCCTGAAGAAAGGGGGGGGGGTATAAAAGAAATGAGTTTTGTTGTTGAAGGGGGGTTTTTGTTGGGGCATTTTTAGGGTAAACAATGTTGTTAGTTTCGATTTCATGTCTGTGATTTATTGGTATGAGGTAAGGGGAAGAAGTTTGTTACTGTGTAAAACGACTGGGATTGATGTTTAGTGGTTTGTTGGTAAAGAGAATTTAGGGGTTTTTTTTTTTTAGGCTAAAAATGGGGTGTTCTGAAATGTAAACATTTGAGGTCCTACATTTGTGGAGACGGAGCCTCCCCCAAACAAACTTGCTCCAGGCTGGTCACTGTGACCGACCTCCGGACTTGAGGACACAGACAAAAAATAAGCAGCGTCATGGTTTTGTGGGCTTCTTTTTAAGGGGGGAGTTGATAAGGAAGGAGTTTGATTCTCTGGCTTTACCTGTGAAAACAGCAGCAGAGGAGAGTCCAGATGAGGGGGCAGTCAAAGTCATGTTTTTCATGAGGAGGTTTCTGTGTCTTCTGTTGTCATGAAGGACAGCTTCAGTCATCCAGTCTTCAACTTCAGGCTATAAAATCTCCCAAACACGGAGCATGGGGCTCTGATGCAAAGTGGCTTTCTATGGAAATGCTCTGACTGACCCAAAAGGGACTTGGATTATTCTCACGATGCTCTTTATCAGTGGCAAAAAGTTTTTTTGGGGAAAATTATTAGGGGTTTTTGATTACTTTTATAATTAATTTATATGATTTTGGTTAATTACAAGATATTTTTTTTTCTTTCCCCAATGTTCCTTTTTTTTTTGTGACACTTTTAGCTCGAAAAATTTTGCAAACTTTTTGGAAAAAAGATTTAAATAAAAATTTCATAATCAAAAACATACATTTGGAAGTTTGGGGTTATTGTCACCCTTTTTACATACTATAAAATTAACAAACAGAGGCTAATTTTGGGGAGTTTTGTTTTTTGTCAGAGTCCAGAAGCCGTGTCTCTCCAAATCAAGGTTTTTGTACGGCGACTCAATGAGTTTTTATCACGTGGTGGATTTTGGGGGAGGAACCAATGGGGTTGGGAAATAAAAATCAAATCTTTGCCTTTTCATGATTTTTTGGTTTTTCTTTATTCACCTTTAAATTTAAACCTATCAGGGAAAATATTGCTTATCTATATTAATTTATATTTCTTAAGTAATGTTTGCCCTAAAAAAGTCCACTTCAACAACAAAATTCAAAAATCTTTGGTAAAATATAAAATTTAACCAGAAACGTAATATATTTTAAACTTTAATAGTTGGGTGCATTTGGGGTTTGTAGGTTTTGGGTTTAGTCTTCAATCGGGGAGCGTGTTCTCTACGTCAGGGTTTTTTTACGGGGACTCAATATTTGTACATGTGGTGGACTTTTGGTGGGGGGAACCAGACTGGATGTTGGAAAAAAAGTTTTTGAACAAATATAAATTAAATAGTCAAGTTAATGTTTCAAAAACATTTTTTGGATGTTTGAGGCAGATAAATAATTTTTCTTTTATTAACAAAATTTATTATTCATGTTTTTATTCTCTCTTTTACCATGGACACTAAAAGCTGCTTAACTTTTTGCATAAATTTTTTTTGATGCTGAAAAATTTAAAAAAATTTGAAGTGAAAAGCCAAAAACTTTTGATGAAAACTGTTTAAAAATTTTCTTTAGTATTTTTATAGTTCTGTAAATGTTTTTCGTTAATTAAGTTCAATTATTCAAACAAAAAATGAAGTGAAGATAAATACAGATAAATTTTAAATTTTGTAAAATCGTATCTCTTAAATTTTTTCATCTTGGTCACTTTTGAAAATGTTTTAAATGTTGTGATGTGATTTAAAGCCCCATGAAGAACATTTTATTGGAGCCAGTTAATTTTCGTATTGTTTATGTTTCCCCCAAAACACTTTTAAAATAATGTATAGTTCAGCTGTTGGATGAATTTGCTGATAAAGTTTGATATATTTTATTTTCCCTGTAGTTTTTATTATTTCGCTCATTCTGTATGATGATTCTCTCTGTGCTGATATGCATTAAGGCTTCTTAAAGGGAAGTGAAACAAAGTTGGGTGAGTACTGGTGGGGCAGAAAAAACATGTGACAGAAAGTCCTTTTAAAGGGGGAAAAAACAAATGTCTCACATAAAGGTTTTCCAAGTGTCTGTCTTGATTGAAAACTGTGTGGTCCCCGTCCTCTAAGTGATTGGTGCTCCCAGGTGATGCCGTCCCACCCTGACGGGGGCTGCCCCCCTCCATGAGGAGTGCAGCAGGGGGCCCCGCTCATGTGTTGGCCAAAAAAGGGCTTCCCCCCAGACTGGAGTCTGTCCTGGAAGGTGGACGGGGAGGGCAGCACGCAGCGCTGGGAGGAGGCAGGAGCCGCGTGGTGCTGGAGAAGGACGGCCCCTACAGCTGGAGCAGCACCCTGAGGCTCCCTGCAGACCAGTGGAAAGGTGGGGTCTGTGACCTGTGAGGCCACCCCCGGGGTCCCAACTCACTCTAAGGAACTGAGGAGAGACCAGGTTCCAGTCCTGACCTGACCACTGGGGGGCTCGATATGGTTTTTTTAAACCCGATACTGCTCTCAGTCGCTCTCTGTAACTCTGTCCTCCTTTTTGATCTCTTTCTGTCCATCACAATCTTAATTACTGTGTCACTGATAAAAGATTTTCTTTGCTTATTTTAATTTTTATCATTTCATTTTAAAAAAAATCAGTTATCAAACACTGTTTCATGTTTTTTTTAGTGAAAAATTAAAAGTGTTCTTGTTAATAGTTTTTCTAAAATCCGGAAATTGTGTCAAGAATTATTTGTTAAAAAATTAATAAACCCCAAAGGGGGGGACGAGACAATCTTATGATCTATAAAAGGATGTCATCAGCATCAAGGTTACTTTTTGTTGGTGCATGAACAGATGTCTGAGATGATGAGGATTTTCGTGAACCGGTTTTAATTTTGAAAGGAAAGAATAGGGGAGAGTAAAAGGGCATCCATGTGTAGTGAATTTTAAAAAATTCATATTGAAATATTTGTTTTTTTTTTTGATCAACCAAAAGAACTGTTTTTTCCCTTCAGGGCCTTTTTTTTGTGCAGCTCAGCAAACCCGATAAAAAATAAAAACGTACATAAAAAAGAAAGAAAAACACTTTTTTTATAACAACAAAACATACCAAGACTGCAAGACTAAAAAATGTATATGTGCAATGATAAAAATAGATTAATAATAAATAAAAAAATTGAAAAAGGTACACAGTGTAATACAGCATAACAACATAACACTTGGACAATCAAAAATCGAACATATTTTTAAATTCACCACTTCCAAAAATGTGAAAGTGTGATCACAGCTGTGGTCCTGTTCTGAAACCCTGAAGGAGAACAAACAGTGTCCTCAAAATATGACAAGGGAGACGCCTTCTTTAAACTTTTGCAGCTGGCGTGTACATCTGAACAGTTACAGGGATCGACACACTGTTGAGGGCAGCAGTGCATATTTCTACAGTTTCATATAAAAAGACGTTCACTGGAAACCCTTTTGATGACAAACAAAAAAATCAAAAAGCCACAAAAAAAAGTTGATAACACATTAAAATCAGAAAGTTGTGGGGTGCGTATGGGCAAAGAAAAGTCAGGGTGACTGAAAATGAGTGGGGCCCTAGGCTCCTCCAATGTTTGTAAAAAGTCCCTTTGGGCTGAAGATTGGTGTGTACCTTTTTAAATGCCTGCGGGGGGAAAATTGGGGCCATGTTTTCTATGATACTTGCCATGAGCGAAAAAAAAATTTTTAAAAAAATTTGAGACAAATTCAAATCAGAAACAAATCCTGTTTTCTCATTAAAATTTTAGATTAGTTTTGTGAAACTGCTACCCCCCTTAGGGATTTATATATTCTGAAACATGACGCAAGGTAAACTTCTTAAAAAAGGTAACACTTCAAAACTCTTTAAATTCAATACAATTATTATAAAAACTGCACTATGAGACAAGAAACAACAAAAGAATATTTGGGTCTCTGAAAAGTTGTACTTTCAAAACAAAGTAAAACAGACTAAAAGCATACAGATCAGACATCTAAAGTTTTATTATTTAATTCTGGGTGGTGTGTTGGGTTGTGTATCTGTGGTGTGATATTTCTGTCCCCGTGAAGTGTATCAGTCTCTGCGGAGCTTCCCTGCAGCAGTCACTTCAGTTTCTGTTCAGTCTGACTGAGGGAGGTTTTTGTGCGACGGTTTTTCATTGTGTGAACAGATGCTGACTGTTGATGTAATGTTGACTTGTACAGTAGTAAAGTGCTGCATCTTCAGTCTGGACTCCACTGATGGTCAGAGTGAAGTCAGAGTTTGATCCACTGCCTGTAAAACGATCTGGAATTCCTGATACTCGAGTGCTAGCACAGTAAATAAGAGGTTTAGGAGTTTCTCCATCTCTCTGTTGGTACCAGGTGAAACGGTGGCAGCTGTTATAAATAAAAACATCTCTATGGAAATGCTCTGACTGACTCCAACAGGGACTTGGATTATTCTCATGATGTGATTTATCAATGGATCAAACAGTGCGTTGATTCAAATTGTGTCCTTACCTGGACTTTGTATGAATAGAACATATAACTTGAAGACTTTGAATTCATTAACGTGACTAAATTCATAAGACAAAATTTGAATTGGCTTTACAGTGTCATTAAGCTGACAATTCACTCAAAGAACAAAGCAGTTGAATTAAAAAAAATAACATTAATTTTCTACATTCTTATCATTTAGTCCATGAAGAAACTCCACTGCATTTTGTTTCTGAAGGACATATGTTTTTTAAAATTTAAGATTTTGTATTTAGACTCAAGAACTCTGCTGATAATGTTTGGTTCAGTGTTTAATGTGCATGTGTATTACTAAACATTTCTCCCACACTAATGATCTTAAATCAGTTCAGAAAATTATAATGAATCTTTAATGAGTTTGAAAAACTAGTTCAGTAGTTAATAATATTCATTTGTATGTTATAGTAATGAAGCCTGACTGTTCAGTGCTGATTCATGCTTACATGAAGAAAACAAACACATATCATCATTTATGAGGTTTTGGCTTGAGATAATAAATATTTAAAATATTTAAAACAATAAAACTGTCACAGTCTTTATTTTCTCTATAACGTTTTCAACTCTGAAACTGAGTATGTTTACTTAATTAATTAAGAATTATATATTGAAGTAAATGTGCCAGTTTTAGCTTTTTATCTTGAGTACTGAAACCTGTCTGTTATCATGGTTCAGCAGTGATGCCTGTCTGTTGCCATGGTTACTGAACTCAGAGAGGAAAGTGAAATATTTAAGACCAGTTTCATCCAATGTGAGGAAGACCAACAGAGCTAAAAGCCTTCTCTACTGCAACCAACAGGATTGAGTTTAGTTTACCTCTTATAAACTTTATTAATCTCTGTATTTGCAGTGGATGGAGTCGTCCCCCACCCTGACGGTGCTGCCCCCCTCCAGTGAGGAGCTGCAGCAGGGGAAGGCCACGCTCATGTGTCTGGCCAACAAGGGCTTCCCCTCAGACTGGAGTCTGTCCTGGAAGGTGGAGGGCAGCAGCAGCAGCAGCAGGGAGGAGAGCAGGAGACGAGTTGTGCTTTCTCTGTCAGAAGAATCATTCAGTTTTTGAACTGTAATTTCTTTTTGCATGCAGTAATGTTTAAATTCTCAGTTTACTTTAACAATAAAGACATGATCATCAAACAAGTTGTGTTGAAGCATATTATTAAAAGAATAAGTTTGTTTCTTTGCTGACTATTCTGGAATAAAACAACTGACCCTTATAATGCATATCTATCTTTTCAGTTACTTTTCCATATCTCTTAGTATCTGACTGTATTTGAGTTTAGCTGCTTCACTCAGAGTGTGAAGCCAGAAATTTGCAACGACTGAGCAGACAATGAAAACAAGAAGATGGTTGTTGTATGATGTAAAGCACACGTGTCAAACTCAAGGCCCACGGGCCAAATCCGGCCCTCCATCTCATTGTATGTGGCCCGTGAGAAGTTGCAAAAAATATAATTTGCATCAAATGATATGGCGGGCCGGATTTGGCCCGCGGGCCTTGAGTTTGACACGTGTGTCTTAAGACATCAAAAGAAGATCATAACAGCTTAACTGTTACGCCCATTTTAATTTAATATTTTCTTACAAGGGCATCAAAACCTAGCCAACACATTTAGGTGAAGATAATCCGCTCATCATAATTGCTGTCGTTCCCGCTGTGGAGCCAAGGCGTCTGTGTGGCAAAACTGGACGTGCACCGCCACAAAGATAGAGTTTAAATCTGAGTTAAGATAATTAATTGGTTAAAAAGGAAAACAATCAAGGCATTGAGGATGGTTGTACTTAATTGTCAGTTGATAATGAACAGAGATTTCGTTTTCATTTTTGTTGTCAGTACTTCTTAAATTTACGTTCTCATCACAAATTAGTCATGGAATAAAGGGTCGTCAACGAAAAGTTTTCGTTTAAGTTTTAGTTGACAAAATTAACACTGATTGGTAAGAAGCTGAACGTGAATTGGAAACAGATCGATGCACCACTAGCATATCAATACATCTCATTAGGACATGCAAATGTTTCATTTTTGGCATCAAGGAGCTGCCACTGTAAATTTCCTCCATTTTCTCTCTCCTCCTGTCTCTGTCTGCACCGCTCTTACTGGACGCCTGCTGCCACGCTGACACAAAACAAACGCTTCCTCCTCCCTCTGTGTCTCCTCCTCATTTCATCAGAACAGACCGCGATGAAAACAGCGACAGAAGTGACATTGTATCGCATCGCACCACCAAACTTTCATAAGGCACAAGGGTAGAACAAGTTTGGAGTTTTTAAGGAAAGATGAGAAACACTGCTGCAAATCATTTCTGTAAAACGTGTCTGACAGCAGAGAACAGAAACACGAATCTGACCCACAGAGACGTCATGTGACTGTGAGAGCAGGTAACACGGAGCATCACTGTTCCTCCACATTGATCAAACCCACAGCACTCTTCATATGAAACAGAGCAGCGGATCATCTTACTGCAAAAATACTCACATTTTAAACAGTTTTAAAGTTTGCTCACAGACACAACTTTGTCTCTTTCATTTTTTAATAAATAATTGTTGCACAATTGAATGTCTACTTGCCATGATTTTTTCCTAGATTTTTGCTATTAGAGCTTATTCTAATTGTTATAAAAATCAATATCAATCAAATGCAGAGGCAATTATGTGATATAGATACAATTGTATTGTCTTACATTTACAACTGGCATTTTGAGGGCAAACCTGACGCTGATGTGGCCCAAGATGAAATTGAGTTTGACACCCCTGATGTAAAGTCAGATGTCATCAACATACAAGTTGATTTTAGGATGAAGTAATTTTGAACCACCTGAATATGTCAGTGGAACAAATGAAGAGTATTGGAGGGTCATACCATCTACTTTAATCATTAAAGACAGGAAGAACTGTCAACCTGATGTGAGAATTTCTCTAGAAAGTGAACACATTTTAGTCATTTATTGAATTTCCAAAGCACGTCTGGGAGTTTGTTTTAAGGTCAAAGTTTTGGTCAAGGTGAAGGTAAAAATCATGACTTGGGATGTGTGTGTGTGTGTGTGTGCCATCAGTGAAGTTTCTGCAGGAGCTTCCAGCTGCAGCAGGCAGTTCAGTTTCTGTTCAGTCTGACTGAGGGAGGTTTTTGTACGACCATTTTTCACTGTGTGAACACCCACTGACTATTGATATTATGGAGACTCTGACAGTAGTAAACTGCTGCATCTTCAGTCTGGACTCCACTGATGGTCAGAGTGAAGTCAGAGTTTGATCCACTGCCTGTAAAACGAACTGGAATCCCTGATACTCGAGTGCTAATACAGTAAAAAAAAAAGTTTAGGAGTTTCTCCATCTCTCTGTTGGAACCAGGCTAAACGGTGGCAGCTGCTATGAACATTAACATTCTGACTGGTCCTACATGTGATGGAGACGGAGCCTCCCACAGCAGACCTCACTGCTCCAGACTGAGTCACTGTGACCTGACCTCTGGACTCTGAGGACACAGAGACAAAAACATAAAGCAGCGTCATGGTTTTGTGGGCTTCATTTCAGAGGGACGGATGTTGATAGAGGAGAGGAGTTTGATTCTCTGGACTTTACCTGTGAAGCAGCAGCAGAGGAGAGTCCAGATGAGGACGCAGATCAAAGTCATGTTTTTCATGAGGAGGATTTCTGTGTCTTCTGTTGTCATGAAGGACAGCTGTCAGTCATCCAGTCTTCAACTCTCAGGACTATAAAGTCTCCCAGAGCACTGGAGCATGGTGCTGCTGATGCAAAGTGGCTCTCTATGGAAAATAAGTATGTTTATTTGAATACCATCTTTCATGAGCAGGCATCACAAAGTGCTTCACAATGAAATATAAAAAGCAAATAAAATACTGTGTTATGTACTTAAAGTGCAGACATCAGGGTAAAAACATAAGGCAAAACACATTAAAGTGAAGATACATATAGTTCTTGACCTGCATTTTACAAGTGTCCAAGTCCAATCAGAGAGTGCGCCAAAGTTTAGGAGCTATGACCTCTAACATAAAAGTCTCCTTTTGTCTTGAGCCTGAAGTGAAGAACAACCAACAAACCCTGATCAGAGGACCTCAGATTCCTCCTGGTTGAACAGGGCTGCAGTAGCAGATCACAAGATCTTGAATTGGATTTTGAATTGATGGGAATCCAGTGAACAGAAAATGAAACTCGTGTTTCACGACACCTTTTTAAAGGTTTGGCTTAAAAGCTTGGTAGCATCGATTTTGACCATTTGAGATCGGATGGATGGATGAATGATGCGTGAATCACGTACAGGACTTTCATACAGGAGACTGGTCTTCATCATGCTAACATATGTTACATCATGTTAGGTATGTTAACTTAAGCAATTCAGAGTTACTTATTTTAACCAAATGAGGAATTTTTACTTGAACCTAACCAGAAAGTTTTTGCACTGTTACTTTGAAAGTCTACCCAAATGTTGCATATTTATTGTTGCTAACTTTACTGTAGAAGGGTACCTGCAGCCTCACAGTTTGAAGCAGAGGGCCACTGACCAATGTGTTGGTAGGAGATACCTTTAAAATGACTTAATGTCATAATAATAATTTGTTTGTATTTGTTATTGATCAACCAATAGAACTGTATTTTTTCCTGTCAGAACCTTTTTATGCTGCAGCTCACCAACCAGATCAAAAGATATAAACACAGTACATAAGAAGAAAGAAAAACACTGTTAATAACAACTAACAACATACCAAGACTTCAAGACTAAAAATGTATATGTGCAATGATAATAAATAGATTAATAAACATATAAATAATTGAAAAGGGTACACAATGTAATCACAGCATAACAACACAACACTTTTAAAATCAATAACTATTTTGTTGGTCTGAGATACATTCAAGTCAAAATATTTTCATTACAACACTTCAGAAAAGTGTGAAAGTGTGAATCACAGCCATGGTCCTGTTCTGAACCCTGAAGGAGAGACAGCAGTGTCCTCTAACATATGACAAGGTAGACGCCTCACAGGCTACAGACTCAGGTTTGCATCAACCAGATATTTGTGCCCCTGGTACCCCTTATAACACTTCATACTCATAAACACTGGCTCTGCAGTGCTTACATGGGTCCACTGGAACATGCTGGAGGCTGGTTATGGGATTTGGGGTGGGTGAGAGCCGGCCTTGGGCATAGAGGCCCCTGGGGGGGTCACTTAGTTTTTGATGAGCTTTACATAAATTTAACAGTAATGACAAGTAATGTGAGGCCAACTGGCCTGTACTCCTTAACTTGTTTTGGATTAGTTCTCTGTGGAACTGCTACCACCTGAGTGGATTTATATATTCTGAGAACAGGAGTGCAAGTAAAACTTCTGTAATAAGGTAACACTTCACAGACTCTTTATAATTCAATACAATTATTACAAAACTGCACTATGAGACAAGAGACCCAACAAAAGAATATTGGATCTCTGAAAAGTTGTACATTTCAAAACAAGAGTAAAACAGACTAAAAGCATACAGATCAGACATCTGGATACTGTTTATATTTAATTACTGGCCTGTGTGTGTGTGGTTGTGTATCTGTGTGTGTGTGTATTTCTGTCCTCAGTGAAGTGTATCAGTCTCTGCAGGAGCTTCCAGCTGCAGCAGTCACTTCAGTTTCTGTTCAGTCTGACTGAGGGAGGTTTTTGTACGATGACTTTTCACTGTGTGAACAGATGCTGACTGTTGATGTAATGTTCACTCAGACAGTAGTAAACTGCTGCATCTTCAGTCTGGACTCCACTGATGGTCAGAGTGAAGTCAGAGTTTGATCCACTGCCTGTAAAACGATCTGGAATCCCTGATTGTCGAGTGCTAGCAAAGTAAATGAGGAGTTTAGGAGTTTCTCCATCTCTCTGTTGGAACCAGGCTAAGAGTTGGTTGTTGCTCCAAATATGAACATTCTGACTGGTCCTACATGTGATGGAGACGGAGCCTCCCACAGCAGACCTCACTGCTCCAGACTGAGTCACTGTGACCTGACCTCTGGACTCTGAGGACACAGAGACAAAAACATAAAGCAGCGTCATGGTTTTGTGGGCTTCATTTCAGAGGGACGGATGTTGATAGAGGAGAGGAGTTTGATTCTCTGGACTTTACCTGTGAAGCAGCAGCAGAGGAGAGTCCAGATGAGGACGCAGATCAAAGTCATGTTTTTCATGAGGAGGATTTCTGTGTCTTCTGTTGTCATGAAGGACAGCTGTCAGTCATCCAGTCTTCAACTCTCAGGACTATAAAGTCTCCCAGAGCACTGGGGCATGGTGCTGCTGATGCAAAGTGGCTCTCTATGGAAATGCTCTGACTGACTCCAACAGGGACTTGGATTATTCTCACGATGCTCTTTATCAATGGATCACACAGTTTATTGGAATATTGATTAGGAATCTTTGATTACTTATTACAATTAATTTATATGATTTTGGCTTAATTATCAAGATATGTTTTCTTTCCGAATGTGTCTTTTCTTTTTCACACTTTTAGCTCGACAAATAAACGCAAACTTTCTTGGAAAATTATCTTTTTTAAATAAAATTAATAAACAAAAACATAAATTCTGGAAGTTTGTGGTTATTATCACTTTTCACATCAGCTGATAAAATGTAACAGAGGCTAATTTTGGTGAGTTTGTTTGTGTCAGAGTCAGAGAGCCGTGTCTCTCTACAG
>JAWZSL010000242.1:0-32889 GCA_034769285.1 Lutjanus argentimaculatus | reverse complement strand
CGTTACAAAGCCCTAAGTTTGCTTTTTAACTTTCAGTGATAATTAACTTTATTAAGTCTACGATGTTGAACATCGCAGTGTGCGCGGTGCGAGCCGTCTGCTCCGCTCAGCAGCAGCCTGTGAATGCGAACGAAGTCTAGAACCTGTTTCAGCTCAATATCATGACTTTGAAAACACCAACTGACTTTTTTAAACGAATTTCATTAGATTAAAATATGTAGAACTGTAAAATATCACTTCCATGAGGTTGTTCAGTCAGACAGTAACAGATCACAGGCTGAACTTGGCATTTCATCCGCCTGTGCAGCTGCAACAAACGTCAAGTTGCACGCAGCCTGCAGTTTATAATGTTGATTAATATTGAAATGGCGGTCTTCTTCCTCAATAATAATTATTGATATCAGCAGAAAATACACTAAAGTTGTCAGGTTGGGAACCTACATACATCGGGATATATAGCGCCTCTGTTTCCAGGATAGAAAATGTAATTTTCGGGAAAATATTAATCCCGACGCCCCCAAAAGGCTCTGTCAAACTATGAAGTACGAAATTGTGCAAAAACAACTACAGAGAATAACAGTAAAACAGTACCGAGCAAACAAATAAATCAACAAAGTCAGGATCAGCACCTTGGAAAGTGCCGCGGCATCCGCGCCTCGTGAGAGCGCAGCGGTACCAAACACCTGGGCAAAGCATGTTATAGCACGCTATAACATAGTGTGTTTGGTTTTTTGTTTTTTTGTTTCTTTTGCTGCCGCAGCGCGATGGGAATTTGACCGGCGCTTTAGACCGTCAAATTTAGACTGACCGGCCGGTCGCAGGTCATGGGTGACCACGTGAAAACCTGCCCGAATCCGAGCACTGCCGATAAATCCGTGCAAGTCTATTCTCAACAGAAAAATACAGGTCGGATTAACAGGTAAAACACACAAAGAGCAATCTAACATGGCTAACAAACAGAGAAACACAGCAAACTAACAGCTACTGGCTACTGCCAGTTTGAATTGAAAAATTTATTTATTTGAATAAGGTGGCGGAGCTGAGCTCCGGGGTGGCGGAGCTCAGCTCTGAGGTGGCGGAGCTCAGCTCCGGAGGGCTCCGGCCCACTTTAACCCCTGCATAGAACCATGAACAAAAAGCAATTTTATGGGCAATCCTGCCCTCTGCTTAGCACTGACCGTTGCCGTCGGGAAAACTTGGCCTCGACCGGCCACTCTTCAGCTCCGGCTCGCGGGCGCTCTTCCTCCTTGGCTGCCTCAGCTCAGCGTGACACAAGCCTGGATCTGTCCTCTCCTTTCCGCGGCCCAACCTCCGCTGCACAACGGCTCGACTCCCGTGCCTCCAGCCATCGCTCGGATGCTCCCGGGCGCTCTACCTCCGTGGCTCCCCAGGCGTTGGGGCAGAGGGAACATGCAGAATAACAGGCAGGACAAACTATCCTACATTTAAATAACATTGAAATTATCTGCTTGACAACTTATTACTGAGCTGGGAACAAGCCCAAATAAGCAACTACACTTTAGAAACAAGCCCAAGAAAACCGTGACCCGTGACTACAAATATTAATAAGCGACTTCACAGAAAAACAAGCCCAAAGTCGCTTATAATAAGCGGACTTGGCAACACTGTGCGACACAAGCCCGGGTGCGTCCTCTCCCTGGGTTCCTCCTCCGCAGCACAACGGCACGGCACCCGTACCTCCAGCCACTGCTCGGATGCTCCTGGCCACTCTATCTCTGTGGCTCCCTAGGCTCAGCGTGACACAAGCCCGACTTCTTTCTCCTCTTCCCCTGGTTCCACCACCGCTGTAGCACGGCCCAGCCCCCGTGACACGAGCCCGGCCTATTCATCCCCGGATTCTACGGATTCTTCTGCCGAGTCTGAAACCACCGGTGAAGAATGGGTCCCTTCACTGAGTTCGGACAGTACAGACTCCGGTGATGACAGCTGGCTGGAGGATATTTTCAGGGAGAGTTGGATGTCCAAGGACAGGGCAATCCGCTGGTGGAATGTGGCAGTACAACCCACCCGCAATTCCCCCGCTGGGTCCGACTCGTGTTGCCACCAGCTGGATGAAGGATATTGAATCCACATTCAGTTCAGTGATTACAGCAGAAATCGTGAATGATATCCTGAAATACACTAACTTCTCCCCCAGGATACAGCCCTGGAAATTTGTGGAGGAGAGGGAGCTGAAGGCTTTCCTGAGTCTTCTGCTGCTTGCCGGAATGTACCGGTCCCGAGGTGAGAGCGTACGAGGGCTCTGGGATGAAAAAAACGGACGGTAGGTGTTCAGGGCAACTATGTCGCGGGGAGATTTGAGGTGCTGATGATGGCCATACGCTTCAACGACAAACACAGCCGGCGCAGGCGAGAGCGGTGGTCGAAGACAGCTGCCATCGACCCAGTCTGGGAGAAGTGGGACCCCAGCTGCAGCACCTCTTCAATCCGGGCATCGACATCACAATTGACGAACAGGTATTTATATTTCCATGTTGTATTTTGTATGGTATTTGTTGTGGTGAGGTTAAATTATGCAGACTGTTTACAGAGTTTTAGCTCAGTGCTAGTTTATTCACTATAAAACAGTGAAGCTACTCAACTCCAGCAGCTCCCTTGCAGCTCCATAACGCTACTTAGTCGCCCAACAGGTCTTTCAGAATAAGAGCCAAACTGTTGTGTTCAAGCATGATTTACAATGATGACAATAATAACAGTTCTAACTTTCACCACGTTATTTTGTATGATGATGTTTATTGCACTGTCTTGTTTGTTGTTAGCTGTTAGTCTGTTTTGTGTTATTTCAGAGGATCACAATGGAAATAAGCCTTTGGCTCTATTGTGTTATTATTGACTGCAGTGCAGTGTTTTATGGATTACACAATCATCAAATAAATTCAATCATTCATTCATTCATTCAACAGCTGGTGTCCTTCTGGGGGTGGTGCAGGTTTTGGCAATACATGCCAAGCAAGCCTGCCAAATATGGCATTAAGATCTGGGTGGCGTGTGACGCGAAGACCTCCTATGCCTGGAAAATGTACTTGGACACCGGCAAGCAGGGGAGTGAGAGAGAGGTGGGGCAGGGCCAGAGGGTGGTCCTCCAACTGATGGAGGGACTGGAGGGTCACACAGTCACATGTGACAGTTTTTTCACAAGCTACCAGCTGGGCGTTGACTTACTCGCCCACAAGAATGCCATGGTTGGGACTGTGAGAAAGAATAAGAAAGAGCTCCCCCCTCAGCTGTTGCAGATTGCCCAGAGGAAGCCCCAGTCCTCTTTATATTTGTGCACACAAACACCCACACCATAGTCTCCTACCTTCCCAAGAAAAGGAGGAATGTGGTGCTTATGTCCACAAAACACAGGGAGGCAGCGGTGGGCACTGAGGAGGGCCGAAAACCTGCCATCATTGCCGATTACAAAAGGGGGAGTCAGCAACGTTGACAAGGTATGTGCAATTATACATTCATGTACACTTTTATTATTACTGAATATAGCCTACACACACACACACACACACACACACACACACACACACATTTGGGTGTGATTAGCACAATATTTTTTTTCTTTTTCTCTTGTCTTTTTATATTATTCCTATAGGTTATGGGCCACTACAGCTGCCGCCGCAGAACAAGCAGGTGGCTCCTCTGCTTGTTTTTCAACATGCTGGATGTCAGCGCATACAATGCGTACATTGGGTCAAAAAATGTGGTTTTAACTGGAAGTCAATGATACAAATTTTGTAGCTATTAGTAAATACACTACAAAGTTGTTCAATTTGACATTGTACAAAAAGTTACAATGCACCAAAATCAATGTTTTGGCTTATCATTGACCTAGGCCAGCCTGTGATTATAATAATAATAAAAATCACATTAGTTATTAGAATATGTAATTTGTGTATTTTTTACAATAGCATTAGGTAGTATACAATCAGAACTGGCATCTAAAGGGTTATTTTTTTAATTGATTAATTAAATCATCATAGAACTTACAAGACAACCCTTTGACAAAAGAAATGATTTTTTCTTTTGAAAAATATTGATATTTCATAATTTTATTGCAGTAATTCAGCTACAAAATTTGTAGTTAACGGACAATGTGTTTTGTTTTCTTAATGGGGCATGAGGGTTAATGCATTTGATGATCAGCTCACAAATCCTTTTCATTCATAAGAGGGCATAAACATCCATCAACTAGTTAAGTGATACACTGCTGGGACTCTGAGGCAGTGTATTTACTTTTCAGCAGGGTTTGAGCCAAAGGCACAACTCAAAGAGACCAGGCAGGTAAAGTAAAAATGTTCAGCTTGAAGGGAAGTGTAATGGAAATTCTGTTCATCTGACCCTTGTCTTACCATTGTGTAACCTTTTGACTGTCTATCTATGACTGACCGTTGACTGATGCAAAGTGCAGCTTGGCACCCTGACTTGAAGGTAGCCTCTTGTCTGTTTATCTTTGTCTATTTATTCAAGAAAAATGCAGCTTGACTTAAAGGCAACATTTTGTGTCTGTATCTATGTCTAACTGTTCATGTAAAGTGCAGTCCAGCACTTTGACCTGAATGTAATCGTTCGACTGTCTATCTGTGCCTAACTGTTGAACTTGTTTGAACCAGCTTGATGTGGCCAGAGGAGCCTACCTAATGTCTACTGTAAAAGAAACTCGATCACATTCTGTCATTGTCACACTTAGGCGGACTGCTTGCACTCTGTATCACTATTGACCATCTTTGCAAAGAATAAACTACAGAAAGACAATCTATTTCTCAAGTCTTTATTTCAAGATCTCACCAATTAAAATTTCCACAACAGAAGTCACATTGTTGTAATATGATCACATTTTCTATTATAGTGTAAGCAATGTGGGGGTGTGAGCAGGAATAAATCAGTCAACTTTACAACTTTACTCAACTTTAGTGAAGTCTGCACACAGCTTGGTCCACACGTTACACCTTCTCGAATCCCAGTACTCTCTTACTTTCCCCTCCTGCTGTCTACCTCTTCACCTCAAAACAACAACAGCACAACAGCCAAAAATGCTGCACTAGCGCCGACTAGCGGTGTAACTCTATACCACAACATCAGCTTATGATAATTGCACACAGTAGGTGTAAACCAGAATATTAAGATTACTGTACACTAAATAAAAAACACTAAATAGGTGTAAACAATATAATGTGGCAGTGGCAGTTCAGTCAGGTCTTCTGCAATTTTCTCAAAAGGTCTGGATGTGACAATGTTTTGCATAGGGGCCTGATGATGAGGCATTTTTGGTCGCCGTGCTTCACAGGTGGTGCTTTCATGAGTTAGGTCACGTGTCATGTGAGACCAATAATATCTGGCCTGTGCCCCTTGTAATGTCTTTTGTGCACTGAAATGTCCAGAGAGTGAATGTACATGTAATGTTTGAAATACCTCCTTCTCTGCAAACTACTGGGGACTGCAATCTGTAAAACAGGATCACCTGGTGGGAATCTGACTTTGCGACACAAGAGACCATCAATGTGGGTGAGTTTAGGAAAATCTCCAGTACTGTCTCATTTCTGATAAAGCTGCTTTAATGTTTGAGAATGGTGGCCTACTGTCAGTCAACATCCAGTTCATGATTGTATGCAGCTCAGGGTCAGCTTTTTGAGCTTGGATGAAGCACGGCCTGTTCATATTTAGGAGTGAATTGTCCATGGTTAGGTCTGCAGCAGGTAAAGCAGTGGGTGCCTTTCATTTCTGAGTGAGGGCATGCAGCGGCTCAGACATTTTTGCAAACTGGCAAATGAAGCGCCTGTAGAAAGAGCACAGCCCAAGGAATGCTCTGACTTCAGTGGGGTTTTTAGGCGTAGGCCAATCTCTCACTTTTTCAGCATTTTTTCGGGTCAAGTTTTAGTCCTGTAGATGAGACGATATGTCCCAGGAATGCCACCTCCTGCTGTGCAAAGCTGCATTTAGAAGGCTTGAGTTTCACATTGGCAGCTCTGAGCTTCATCAAGTCTGGATGAAACCAAGACATAAAATTTATTTGTATTTATTTACGCTGGATGGGTCTTCATATGAGCCAGTGCAGCACAGCAACACAATTTCTAAACCCCCATATAAACATTAGGTGTGACATTTATCAGTGTGCAAACTAAGCAAACAGAACGAAAAATGAATCGCGAGTGAAATTTATATGTAGGGAAAAACCCAAAATGCTAGTAAGGGCTTTGGCTTTTTGGCTTTATAAAACATCCTGCTGATGACGAAAGACAAACAGAATCAGAAACAGACAGGGGTTAAAAGAAACACACTGTTCTGTCTGTGTGTGTGTGTGGCCGCGGTGTACTGTACGTGTGCCTATGGAGGAGCTGCATTGACGCAGAAGAGGAGTGGAGAGATGCTGCAGCCTGTGATGCTAAATTACATCAAAACTTAAACGTTGGTTGCTTATCAATACTCAGGTTTCTTTAATAATTTGGCCGTTTCATATGGAATTTAGTACCCCACCCCTACTTGCTAAACACAGGTGGATGTGCAGTTGTTCAGATTTTAAACGGATTTAGTAATCAAATTACTCGAGTTACTCGAGGATAGGTTTCAGCCCTAAAATTAATGTCTTCTCTGTAATTTTTCACACTGTTTGCAAAGTCTCCTGGTGGGCCGGATTGACCTCTGGCGGGCTGGCTTTGGCCCGCGGGCCGTAAAAAAAAAAGTTTGGGACACCCCTGGAGTCAGACCCTCTGCTCGTTAAAAAAGGAGCCAGTCTGAGTGGCATTCTGATTGGGATGTTTGGTCCTTTGTGTTTATTTTGTGACTTTGGTGATTTTAAAGTTAAAACCTGACAATCAGATGGTTTGTTACACAGAACCATCTGGGGAAGTTGTCCTTAGACTATTTGGAAAAGGGCAGGCACTTTCCAAAAACTCTAACACAGGCTAACGTCAACTCAATCTGATTTCAAAACTCTTACTGAAGTGGTTGGGAGACAAGCAAAAATCTTTTACATGGTGGAAAGCCTTCAGTTGCCATTTTCAGTGCTCGTTCTTGTAAAGATAAAAAAAACAAAAATCTAAAAATTCTCCAAGTTCAGATACAAGGAATTGCTACTGCAGTATTACACTTTATCTCTTCAGGGGAGCCACCACTGTTTGTTCAAGAAGAGTTGCTTTCATGGATACTTCGTCGCTGTCATCACACTAAAACCACACCCATAGCTGCTAAGAAGTTCCGTTGGAAGATGCTGATTGGCTGCACACTTGAAGCCTGGCAAGTTGAATCTTGCCAATCCAGCTACCTTGATAATCAAGTTTTTTATGTTAGTTCAGATCATCAAAGTCATTCACTAATGTACTCATACAACCCCTACACCAAAAAAAACTGGTCCAATAGAGAACAATGTAAACCAGGACTTCATATCTATTAAACAATGCAATTACATATATTAAATGATTTAAGTGTGGTTGCATTACTATTCAAAATGTTAAGTATATTCTGTTGCATTACTATCCATGTAAGTACATTTCTCTGAATACCTAGAAACATATTTGAATGTTTGAATAACTTTAAGTTTAATGATTTAGAATTAGTATAAGTTTTACTGCGACCATCAGACAACAGAAAGCTTGTGATTGGCTATTTCCTGACGCATTGAAACAGGAATGCTTCCAAGACGTTGCAGTTGTCCATGCACATTGCCATTTTCTGGAGCTGCTGGCAAGCGTTGAAAATTGTTTCATTCGAGAGGTGTGAGCAAAGAAGGTACTGCGGGAAAACTGGCACTGCACTACAGTGGGGGACGAGAGGACGGACGTATGCGCTCCAGAGAGGAGAAGGAGGTCGGCACTGTACTACCGTGGGAAGAGACCGAGGACAGCACCGCAGCCAGTGGGGGAGAGAAGGAGGACTAACAGGCACGGTGTCTTCTGAATTTGATGTAAGCTGCTGCGGGAGTATTTATTGTGTTGCAAGTGTGGGAAAGTTCTTTTTCATTCCAATTCGGACATTTTCACCCGTTACTTTTCATTGGATTATTTTGTCAAGTCGACGGGCGGAGGCATTTTAGATGGTTAGCTAAACTCTTGCTAAGTCTAGCTAAAAGCTACGTTTCTCCATTCGAGGGGGCCTGTTTATGCAGAGACGAAACATTGTTCAATGCCAGTGTAACGTGACATTTTCACCTGTTGGCTGTCAGCGCTTCCCACAGTGTGGCAGAGGCCACCGACCGGTTTGAGCCCCCCCCCCCAGACGCCAAACTCAGGGGGGGGGGTGTCATGTTCTGCTGCTGAAATAACATTCTAAAACATGAATTGGTCTGATGACTTCATTACCTGAACAGAATCAGGGCTCCAGCTTTTTTTTTCCACCAGGTACACTGGTGTTGTTTGCTATTGAGGAGTAATGTTTACCAGCACAAAATGTTGGTGCACAAATTAAAAGACAGGCAAGGCCACACGTTCAATATTTTTTTCCATCCTTATTGTATTGACTGATAGATATAAGATATAGATATATAGATATAGATTATTAATTCAGGCAATATACGAGCAACTCAACATGTACAATTTCTTTTTAGATACAAGCGAAGTGGGCTGATGTTGTTAAGAGAAAAAAATAAGATAAAATTTTTTAAAAAAATTTTTCAAAAGCAAGACACCGTTTTTATATTAAGCAAAAAACTTATAAAGTATTTGGGTCGCCCACATCATGTCTTTATAGTTCAACCAACTACAACTAAACAAATGGTCGACAGTCTGGAGCCCTGAGAACGGGAACAGAAATTATACAGGTGTTTGGGCCTTAATGTAACTCAATTGGAAGTAATAGTACAATTACAGACCAATTAATAATAAGATACATTGTTGTGATAAGCTAACTAAGTTCCTTGTCTCTGTGTTCTTCTATTGCAGGTCACAGGGCACAAGGATGCTGTTGGAGGTGTAAGTATTGCCCTTTTAACGGTGAAAAGAGAGATAGTTATTTAAATAATTATAGACTAAATACATGGAAGTTGTGCAGAACGGGAGCATTTCACTGTGTACATCAGGAATGTCTGTGTACATTTAAATCACTAAATGCACTAAAAGTACACTTGTCCCTCCTTCTACCAAAATACTCCGGAAAACAGCAACCCAAGTGCAGATGTACCAGTTAAATTTTGCTGTCTGTCATGTGGGTGTTTGTTCAGTTCTTGTTTTGAGGACTGACTCCTTAAAACTCACTACCATTACTGCACACTTTAAAGTGAATCATAATGTCAGGTGCCCTTATAAAGATTGCTAACTTTGAAAGCATGGTGTTACTCCACTTTCAAAACATCAAGAGTAGAGTACACAAGGAACAGAACTTGGAAAGAAGTTCAGTCAGAAATCATTGGTTGTTAATTTTGTAGGCCTGACTGCGATGCTGAACAAGAGCAAATGTCAACAAGTTGATCATGTGGAGGGAGTTTGAAGAGGTGAGGTGAGAAGCCAGTGAGAATGATCTTGGTGATTTAGAAAAAACAGGCTTGAAGCACAACCTAGCATCCCTTCTGTAAAGATGCCAAAAGTGTTCTGCACATGCCAGAGGAGTTACTGTGCTAAGAAGTAATTCAACAGCTTTGTGAAATCGATAGGCTGTCACAGCCACTTCTGCATAACAGAGTGAGGGCGCCACCATACGAAGGATAATTACTAATGCTGAATGGATGAAGCAGTTGTGAGAGAGATTACCTGTGCCATGTCAGAAAGTAACTTGATGACATTTTTGTGCCAAAAGATGGATCCTTAGGGAATTGCTAAAGAGCGCAGCATATGTACGCAGGAAGAGAGTTTCACTGGTTAAACCCCATAGAATATTAGGTGGAAAAAAAAGGGCAAAAAACCACTTGCATATGTCCCCATTGGTCCCATGCTCCAGAAGTTGCTTAAGCAGACCTTGACATGTTAGGGACAAAAGCCATCGTCAGAAAAAAGTCCCTTGCCTGCCGGATATACAGATGTAGTAGATGGACATTATTACTTTTAATGAAAAACTCCCTTCTTGCAAGGGATGAGTTCACCGATGCTCTTGGCCTTTACATGATGACTTTGCAGTAGCCAATCCTTTGGAACATCAAAGGCTTAAACATAAAATATGTGCTGTATCTTTGGGATCATTTGCAAACATACCAACAAAATCTAGGTCTACCTTCAACTCAATCCAACTTGCTTTACTATGCAAATTACTTCCACGTCTAAGAGTCGGAAGAGTGTGGTTATTGAAAGGTTCTGCAACCTTCTTTAATCTGATGATCTCAAGTTTAATGGAGGCAAAATGGTGTTTACCTGGAGGCAAACTAGGTTCAAAGGTGTTAAAGGCACAGTCTTTATGTTGCGCTGATCACCCTGGTGCCCCTCCCTTGCTGGATTCCTGGAGAGCTCACTGGTGACAAGTTCCTGCAAAGATTCTGTTTGGTAAGCAGTAGGGACACTCAACAACAAGAGGTTCGTTTCTGGATTCTTTCAGCTCAGAGACAGAGGACTTGCATGATCGGCCGGTGCAGGAGGTGGAAAGAGGACCCAGGATTGAGTCAGACTTATGTGTGAAAAGGGGCATGGTCTTTTATCTTAGAATCTCAAACACTGTCATTTGCAGTCACCGGTTAGCCTCTTGACATCTTACATGACATCTTGGAAGGCATTGGTTCAAACTGAGTTTGTCCCTGTGGTCTATACAGACCTGATAGGTTAAAAAGTTTTTTCACACTAGATATGCTAAATCAGGCCATTCTATTGTACTTCATACTTACCATTCACTGACAAAAAACAAGACTGACCTCAGATTATTGGAAAGGATTTTTCCACTAACAGGACCTATTGGCGGGAAATGCCATGAGAGTTGGCTCCTTTCCTTTTCTTATCCGTCACTGTGTTCCCTGAGGGTGGACAAAAATGGGAAATTCTCATGCTTCGCAAAAGACATTGTTGAGCATAGCTGTAGGCACCAGGCATACTGAAGTAGGCCACTACATTTCCTGGACTATAAGATAGCAGAGCACAGCAGCTGCCGCAGTCAACATTTCCACATTTGTCTGTTTATAGGCCCAAAGCATCACTATGTGGAACTCTCCTTGCATTCTTACATCACTTGTAAGGAAATTTGGTCTGCATGTCAGAGTTTGGACAATTCGCTTCAAGGGCAAGCATAAGGTTTCTTTAAAAAGGCAATTCACAATGCACAAAATTTCAAAAATGTTGCCATGACACTTTCTACAAAAACATCAAAAAGGCAGCAGTTACCGTCTTGACTGTAGCTCATTTTTCAAGACCATCAGTTGAGAGGACAAAAGTTACCCAGTTTTTGCTTGCCTCTTTCCCTTTGAATGTTCGAGAGCAATCGATCAAAAACATTTCAAAGGCAGGACAATTCTTGAGGCATCTATGTTTGTGTAGGAATGGAATCAAAGTACCATCCAGCTTGATTACTCTTTTACTGGTCATGCTCAGGTTCTCCCGAATTTGGCCCTAATTGGAAAAGATTGAGTTGCTAGCTAACACTGAATTCTATTTGTCTGCCACAAAATGACAGCATTGGTATTGTGAGCATTTGAGATCTTACCCCCAACTTCTCTGTGTGTGTTTAAGATGTCAAGAGCTGAATGATGGTCCTCCTGTTATTCAGAATTACAGGGTTGCTCAGATGGCTGTGCATCACCGTAAATTAACCTGAGGGTATTGTCTCTGAGGGAGATATAAGAATGATGACAATGACAACACGACTGACACACTTGAAAGATTTGATTGGCTGGCTCAAAGGCGGCACTCCAAGCAAAACTACGCTTTCACTTAGAATACGAAGATCCTGGAATTTGACAACCGCTGTGCACCTTACAGATCTCATGAGCTCCCAGAGAAGAAGCCAACCATTAAAATCATTCCAATGATTGAGCTTACACCAATCATGCAGGAAATGAATCATTTAGTGACACATAACAGCAGGCAGACATCCAAGATCCTGTCCAACTCCTCATTGGAGAGAAGTTTGCTAGTGGGCCAGAGGTATTCGACATCCAAGTTTTTCTGTTGATGTTGATTATAGGGGGGGGGGGACTCCGTTCAAGGTAAACCTGTTGTATCTCAGGGATGGAACCTATCTCAATTGACAAAAGAACTGAAACCTATCCTCGGAGAAACTGCAGGAGACCTTATATGCATTTACAGCATACACAGATGAAGGACAAAACATTTTTTGAAGCTGTGCAAAAGTTGCCTTAGTACAAAACTCACCCGGTCTTAAAGAATCAGGGTAATCCTCTGGCTGGGATGGATGGAAGAACAGTGTGAGTTCAAGATGGGTAATTATAGAAACAAAAATGTGCCAGATGGGTTCGAGTTGGATGTCGCTGTTAAACAGTAGTTAAATGTGGAAGGTACACTACAAATGGCGATCTCCCAAGAAAAATATAAAGAAGGCAAGGGAAAGGGGCGGAAATAAACATTTCCAAACCCGAATATCCGAGGGGATGGATGACCACAACCTGGAAGGGAGCCTTGCTAGTCTGATCAATGAAATGATGAAGAGAAAGCCAAATGGCCCCTCATAAGAAGGAGATGGGATGTGACGCTCTTCAGAGGAAAAGAGAGTTGTCATTAGACAAGCCTTGCCATCAGCAGATAATACATGGTCATGGGGAACAGTGGTGAAACTCCTTGGCGAACAAGACTGCACGATGGCTGCGTCGTAAAGAAACGTGAGGACTTAAGCGAGTGCAGCCTGCTCTGTTTCACCGAGACATGGCTAACCTGCGAGCACCCCGGAATGCTAACGTGGGACCTCCCGGCTTCACCACAGTCAGAGCGGAGAGTGACATTAAAGGCAACACGGCAAGCGTAAGGGCGGTAGGACTTGCTGCTTTTTTCAACAAGAGGTGGTGCAACCACGGACATATTTCGGTTCAAGATAAAACACCTCCAGAAGGGACATTGAGCTCATAGATGTGAGTCTGCGGGACCCGTTAATATGCCCTGGGAGTTTGTCACACGCCATTGTTGTTTAGTTGTCTACATCCCCCTGCACGCTCTCGCGGATAGACGGCGTTGTGTTGTCTATGACTCGGTGTGGAGAGTACTACAGACGCAAGCACCCGGAAAGCCTTTTGTTTTGATCTCTCTGGGACTTCAACCACGGTCACCCTGGACAAAAACACTGCCTGCCTGATTTTACCAAGGTTGTGGACTTGCCCCCCACCAGGGATTATCGACATCCATGTATGCCAACGTGAAGGATGCATACAGTGCGCTCTCCGCTTTCCTCCACTGGGAAATATCGGGTACCACAACTCCATCCTGCTCCACAGGCTCATTAAAACCTAAAGTATGAGGCTACCCTTCCACCTCACGCTCCTTCGGATTTGTCTCCTGAGGGCAGAAAACAGACTCTGCAGGACTTGCTTTGATTGTACAGACTGGAGAGTTGCTTGCAGGAGTCGGCACACAACGAGGACATTGAGGGAGACAGTGGGACTGCACTATGACTATATCAACTTCTGCATGGATGTTGTCGTACCCACTCGGACTGTTCGCTGCTTCCCAAACATACAAGCCCTGGATCCCTGGCAATGACGTCAAAACCTTCTTAAACCAGAAGAAGAGGGCCTTTCGAGATGCCGATCAGCAGAGCTGGAACGTCAAACTCAGGGAAGTAAAGTACAATTACAGAAGGTAGGGGATAGAGCAGTAGCTGCTGCACTAGAAACAGCCTTAGGGATGTGGGATGGGAATGAAGACCATCACTGGCTGGAGTCCCAAGAGGGGTGCACTAGAGGAGGGGGGCACACAGAGAGCAAAACCAACTTAACATCTTCTTAAACAGGTTTAACTGCCCTACCCCAGCCTGCTGCTACATCTACCTGTTTCATTTGCACTACTGCATCCATTTGCACTGTTTTTTTTTTTGTTTTACTTTAAAGACAGATGCACAATTGCTCCCATTTGCACTGGTATTATTCTGTTTACCTTAAGACTGCACTATGCTTCCATTTGCAACAGTCATTGTTCACTTATGTATATTAGATTTATATATTATTTATTATTTCCTCTAGTATTGCCTTTGTATTTGTTGCATGTGGATAATCCTGTGATATTAAATTGGTGCTGCAACTAGAATTGAATTTCCCTCTGGGATCAATAAAGTATCTATTCTATCTATTCTATCTATCTATCTATCTATTTATCTATCTCGATGGCCAGCTCTTTTCACAGAAAGCCAGTTTGTGTGATTGTTGAGTATTTACAAAAAATGAACGATGGGCTTTCTATGGTTTTAATGTAATATTGAATAAAATTGTACATTGTTTGCTTGCTTTATGATTCAGTTTGTTATGAGTTCACAGAGTTGGTGGGGAAAAAATCAGAGTGACTTCTTTGATGCACTTGACCATTTCTCACCAAGCCTGATGGACCCTCCTTTCAGGAAGAAGAAGGGCCTCATGGCCGCTTTTGGCTGAGCTTATTTTCTTCAATGGTGCGTTGACCTCTGCTCTGCTCTCCTCTCCTCCTCCTCTCCTCTCCTTAGCCTCCTCCTCCTTGCTCCTTCTCTCCTCACTCTTCTCTGCTCTATCTTCCCTTTCTCTCATTCTCAAATCTCTTCATTTCCTTAATCTCCTGACCTCTCTGATTTTTCTCTCCTTGTTCATCTTTCCTCTTCTATCCCTCACCTTCTGTTCTCTGCCTTGCCCTGTCATGTTATGTTGCAAAACTGAGTGCTCTATGCCCACTTATCTCAGACCACTGAACCAACAGACTCAGGTGCCTCGGGGGACTGGCAGGTCATCTTGGGGGATGGTTCATTGCTTTCTTCAAGACCTCTCTGTAAGTAACTTTATTTTTTGTTAATTCCTGCAGGGCTTATTTTGTTTTTCAATTTCAGCCATTCAATGAAGGACATGTCTGCCATCTGCTTTTCAGAATCATTTGATCAGTAATCAATGTCTCACAGATTTGATCTTTAATTTTATAGCCACATTTTGAAACTAAAAACATTTTGTGAATACATCCATCATTGATTTATGACACAACATAACGAAAAAAATTTGATGTTCTCTTTGACAAGGTCTCCTAAGGTCAGGACTCGTGGGAAATCCTCTGCATGGTCAAGAAAGTCCTCAGCTCAACCCATCCGAGAGGGTTGGGGGGATCATCTTGGAGGGAGTGTGGTAATGGAAATAAAACTGGTGCAAAACCTGCCTCAGGCCTTCGATGTCCTTTTTCGGGCCTGACTTTATGCCCTGCACCTTGACTACCCCAAAGTGTATGAAAAATACCTTCCACTTTGTATCAGCAGGTAATGTTCAAACTGGGGTAAAAGGTGATGGCTGGGCACCCAAAAATACTCAAACCTTGAAAAATCAGCTCTCAGTGTAAGAACAGGGTTCTGAATAGAGTAAACTACTGCTTCCAGTTATTTCAGTGCACTTTTATACTACAAGTTTGCTGGTGCGCTGGGGGGGGGTTAGCAGTGCAATGTTTTATGGTGTTTGCAATGATTTTACAGTTCTGGTTTTACAAGGTCCCTGTTTGATACAGACTTTGCAGCAAAAAAGTTAAAGGGATAATTCAGTTTTTTTGGATTTGGGGTTATATGAGGTATTATGACCTCCGCAGCTGCAGATTCATCCAAGCAGCAATCAAGCATACAAAAAATAGCTCAGGACACTTTTAGGAAAGTGCCTGAAAAGGTTGTGGGTTTGAGTCCTGTAAGTGTTATAACTCTGATGTACCTGCTTATAAGTTAAAATGTTTGCCTAAATTTTCCTCAATCACCGGTTATAAAAAATTTTCTAAACGTTTTTTCCCATCTTCATTGGGGGCCAGGGAAAAGTTAACGTTTTCCTACGGGTGCCACTAACATTACACCATCAGTGTTTATTTGGTGTATTACACATTTTCGGTCTCTCCAGAAACCAAGCAGATGCTTTAGTTGCGATTGTCTTCTGAAAATGCTCATTTTCATAATATTTTTTCTGTGTTCAAGTGGGAGTAATGTTAAATGTTCATTTGGGACCAAACAAAGAGTTGTTACTAGGTGCTACTGAGTTCACTAACAATTGATATTTTGCATTTCATCTCAAAAGTTATTATTCTCTAACAAACAAAAATGACTCCAGTACACTGTGTGCCTGTGCACTGTATATTTTTATTTATTTTTCATAGTAATTTGTTTTAGATTTGTTTGTTTTGTTTTTTTTTGTTTTTTTTGTTTTTTTTTTTTCACCAACAGTGTAGTTTTTCGATTTACTTGGAGATTTTTTAACTGATACTTTTTTTTAAATCTAAGTGCACTGCCAGACAGAGTAATGTATTGATTTTGTTTCATTTGTTGAACACTTTCCCAAAAATAAAACAGAAAAAGAATATACTTCTGTTTTGCATACTTTAACTTAAGATTACTGAAGTGGGGTAATAAAGCGGTGTAAAAATAAAATTTTTTTAAGTTATAAAATCAAACGTGAAATTTATTTGCATTGAACTTAAGGATTGTAAGTTGAGTAAATGGAATAAAGCAGTTGATATTTACAAATGATTTTAAGTTAAATCAACTTGGTACTTAGTGTATTGAACTTAAAAAATTTCAATTAAATACACTCAAGTTTTCATTACACATTACTTAATTATTTTAACGTTAACTGGTTTCCTCGATTTTCAAGTAGAATTCAACTTTATCCGGGCTTACAGTGAGGGTCTGAGAGGCAAGAAAAAGGAAACAGACACAAGAAGAGATAGAGAGGTAGAGGGACAGTTGCAGGGAAAAGATAATGTGCAGTGCAGGAAAAGGAGGAGCATCAGAGATCCAACAGACACGGAGGAAAAGAGGAGGGGACGACTGGCAGCTTTCTGAGAGCAAAATGGACGAAACTTGATTTTATGTCTCACATTCTCTCAGAGTTGCAGATATCTGCAGTTCTCTGAGGATGGAGGGAGGTTGGAGCAGAGCCTCTGCTTTCCACAACTCTCAACACCTACTGCAGGAAAGCCCACAACTCACTGGTTGAAGATGTGCTCCTTCACCATTTTGCTGTCGTCCATACCTCTGCTCACTGTGGCTCTCAACCTGCTTGTCGTCATCTCAGTCTCCCATTCAGGCTGAAATTAACTTTCCAGCTCTACATTTTTTTCACTTAAGAAAAGGCTACTGTAGATTCACAGCACAATTGTCTTTGACCCAGTATTGAATATATTCACCTTGGCACATAGTAGCCTTATATTTCTGCCTTGCTGTGTGTTTTGTACAGCAAAAGCTGTGAAATGTCGTGACTGCTTTTCTCTCCAGCCAATAATCACAATTTGTCCTCTTTCTTTAACGATATTATCAACTATAGATGTAAACAGATCAGAAAACATTCAAAAACTCTTAGCTTTTTGTAAGTTGCTGATGATGTTTTTTTGTCATTTACCATAAGACTTGCTAACGTAGTGAGGCTTTTCTTCCTCCCCCTACAGGGCAGATTCCACATCCCACTAACATCCTCCTCATGTCTCGGCTGTCTCAGAACCTTTCCTAGTTGGCCTCCTGTTGATGCCAAGCAGAAATTCTCAGAAAAACATCCTGCTGGTTTTTGGTGATGGGGTGTGGGGGGGTCGGGTGTTCTCTGTATAATTATATGTCCTTCATTCATTACCCGTGCCTCAGAAGGAAGCATGGTGCTCATTCAATTGCGTTATGTTGCTATTTATGACCCTCTGCATTACACTAAGCAGAATCTCTGGGAAAAGAGTTAAACTTGTGTGTGTCTGTGTTGGTTTTATTCTGCTTTCTACACTGGTCTCATTGTAATGATAGCCTGTTTCAACCAGGTCACGGTATAATTCCTGCTTTATGGAGAGTGTGTGATTGTAATTGAGCCTATTGCAGGAGCTGTTGACCTTGTTGTGACTTCATCATTCCAGTTATGTCATCTTAGTTCTGTATATGAGAGTGTTTTGCTGTGGCTGTGTCTCAGGGCTTCGTGCCATGCGTCTCATGTTACAGCTGCCATGCTCCAGCTTTCAGTGTCTGTAAACAACAAAAAAATCTGGCTGAAGGCAAAGCGGGACTTTGGCATTCTTGTTGTCATGTTTTTCTAATAACTTTTGCCATATTAATGTGTTGTCTCTTTACAGGGGACAGGGCCATTCAATGCTCAGGTGCATCATTGTAATCCTTTATGGTCTATCTGTTCTAATTTTAATTCTTGTGTATTAAACCCTGTGATTTTATGCCTTGTTTTACTTCCGTGGTTTAGAAAAGCAGTTAACTCATTTGGGCTTACTCTTCAGATACTTGCAGCCTGACTCTCGTGAGGCCAAACATACTTGTAGGACAGGGGACTCAAACTGAATTTGTTTGGGGCCACTGATGATATCATCTTATAGTGGAGCACTTCAAAATTCAAGTACTGCAAGAAAGTTGCAGGTATTTCTGAGAATATAATTTCCTGTTTTTTATTACTAAATATTTTCATCATTTTCATACAAAATAATTGCGAAACAGCAGTTTGTTATACATTTTTATATACACAAGTTAGGTATGCATTGGACTCCAAAACCACTACTTCCCTCAAAAACTTCTTCTGTCCCTTTTGAATCAGTCATTAAAACCCCTGATATCTTTGACCTTCATCAAACACCACAGAGGATGTGGGTGACAAGCTTTGTTGTGTTAACTGATCTAAAATGTCACTTAATAAGTTGCTAATATGCTCTTCTTCTGTGTTTTACTGATTTCAGACATATTGTTTTGAAACCAAGCTTGTTCTTTTCCGGACCAGAAAAAAAAAACAGTGAATAACAACATGCAATCCTTCAGAAAATATATACATACAATACATTGTAATTGAATTGTGTATTTATTTAAAGAGTATCCAATTGAGTTGGTAGTTAAAACTTGTATGAAACAACTCAAAGATAATAATAATAATAATAATAATACTAATAATGTGTTATTCTTCTTCTTCTTATTCTTTCTTTTTATATTATTATTATTATTTTTTTTTTTTTTTTTTTTTTTTTTTTTTTTTTTTTTTTATTATTATTTATTATTACTAGTATTTTGCTGGTTTTTTTTTGTTATATATTATACATTCATATTGCTGGTTAGATGAAGAGGGGAGAGGGGGCTAAATTGGGCTGTCGTTTGAGGCCCTGTATACAAAGGATAAGCAGTATGAGAAAGTTCTTTAATAATCTTCATATTCAGACAATTTTTTGACAAAGTAATTATTTTGTCTCTCCTCAGTTTCCTTTATTTGGATTGTTGCTTTCCAGTTTGTACATTTATAAGAAAGTAGAAAGTAAGCACAATTGAGAAAGAAATTTTAACAGTCAGTACAAACAGAAAAAATTCACAATGCCATTATATTTCATATACCCTATCCATATATCTTCAAATGGGCTGGAGTTGAAGATGCATTCAAACTGAGAAAAACGTGAAGTTTCCACTCATGTATTATGTATCTAAATTGCAATGTCATTATTTGATGCAGTTCATCTAGCTCAGCAGTCAGAAATCGTTTTCATCATAGGAGGGCATAACATTGTAGAACACAGGGCCTTGAAAGCAGATTGAACAGGTTAAAAAATGTAAATATCTGGACGTCAAAGTTCTGGGACACACTCGTTGGTAGTATTTTGACAAGAAAGGAGGTTAGAGGTGGGTCAATATTTACATTCCTTGGAATCATGGTGTATTTTCACAGAATCTAAAGGAGGTAGTTCACACAAAATGATCAATCAGTCATTATCTTACTCACCTCCTGCTGATTGAAGGTCCAGTGTTAGTTTTAGTTTTAGTTTTTTAGTTCCACAAAACACTGGTTGCACTTTCACAGGAAAAACATCAATTGTAGGAATCTCCTGAACAAATGAAACTGAAATGGAGGACAGTATAAAAACTGACCCCCCCCCTCCCCCTCTTATAAGTGCATAAAAAATTTGCCTTCCATACTTCACATTCTGGTGTAGTCCAAATCTCCTAAAGTCCTGAAATGCCAAGTTGACTTGAAAGACAACCCATAGCCTAAATCTTCACTGTAAATCCTTAGTTTGGAGCCATGTTCACGTGCCACATGCCAACATCATAACTGGGTGGTGTGTGGTGTGATGGTGTGCATGATGCAGTGAGCAGCATGTTGGGGCTTTAGGGATAATTGGATTACAACAGGAGGTATTTATGTTTGGTGGTGTGTTATTCGGTTGTTTGTTCAGGTTTGAAAACTGGTCACCATCATCATCCATCCTAACTTTAACCACTTATCCGAAATCAGGGTCACAGGACTTCACTTTCCTGGTTACATAGCAGATCTGAATGGGGGATCCCCCAGGCTAGGGCTGAGATTTATAATCCCTACCTTGTCCTCTGTCTGCCCCATGGCCTCCTCCCAGCTAGACATGCCTGGAACACCTCCATAGGGAAATGGACCAGGTGGCATCCTACAAGATGACCAAACCACATCAAAGGTTCCTTTCTGCGCAAAAGGAAGCAGTGGCTCTATCTGAGTTCACGGATGACTGAGCTTTCACCTTATCCCTAAGGGATGATGCCCAGCCACCCTCCTTGAGAAAAACCCATTTTGGCCCCACTTGTATCCGGAGAATCTTATTCTTTCGGCCATGGACTCATCACTCTTCAGGATATAGGTCGAGGTAGGAACGAAAGTTGTCCATCTCTTTTCGTTCACAATGTGAGGGACACAACAAAGTGAACGCTACCCTCCACTGCTTTGATTCTCCGGGCCCATCTCCACGCTCCATTGTTTCCCCATCACTCGGGAGACAAAGGACCCCAAGATACTTGAACTCCTCACTTTGGGTAAGGACTCATTTCCCTTACTAGAGTAGTTAATCCATCTGTTTTCCTGCTGAGAACCATGGCATCAGACGTAGAGGTGCTGATCCTCATCCCCAGCTGCTTCAAACACTGATGTGAACCAATCAGCAAGCGTGGAGGTTCACAGGACCGATGATTGCCATCAGAACCACATCATTGCAAATAAGCAGCTTTGCAGTACTTGAATAATACCTAACTGCACGAGGAGGTCCGACTTACTACCGAGGACCCCAGGACACAGCTCCCCACTTTGACTGTGCAGTGATTGGTTGGCCCTGAGTAGTGACCCCCTCAACCCATACTACGGCAGACCTCCACAATGTTATAACCGCGGAACCCAGTCATTACGCCTTCTACAAACCCACCAAAACACTATTGACTGGAGTAGGATGTACTCCCAGGCACCCTCCAGGATCCTATCAAGAGTGAAAAAGCTGGTCTGTTCATTCTACGATCGGGACGGAACTTTGCATTGTTGTTCCTCTTCAGTCTGAGTTCGACTATCGGCACTGACAATCCTTTTCGACTCTTAGAGTAAACTTTCCCGGGAAGGTGAGTAATGTGAGTTTTTGGGCACATTTCGGATTGGTCCTTTTTTTCCCTTTCCTGAGGTACCCCAAAATGGGTTTTCCAGAATTGCTTTTGGTGCGAACTGAAAAGCGTTCATCCATGGCTCCTCGAACTCTCCACACCCGGGGCTTTGCCTGTGTCACGGCTGAGGCCTGCTGTCCTTTGGAGCCTGTCGGTACCTTGCAATGGCCTCTGGAGTCCCCCGACATTAACATATCCGGAATGCTTTCTTTCTTCAGATCGGACACTTCCGGACCACCAGTGTCACCACATTGTCTCGAGGATTGCGTCTTTGAGGGCACCTATGACCTTGTGACCACAGGTCTCAGCTGCAGCCCAGCAATGGACGTTGTTGAACATTGACCACTTGGTTCAATGTCCCCAACTCCACAGGGATGTCAGAAAAGCTCCACTGGATGGTGGGGTTGAACGTCTGGACGGGATGCCTCCTCAAACATTCCTAGCTCACCCGCACCACACATTTGGGGCTTGCCAGGTCTGCCAGAGGCTTCCCAGGCACCGGACCCAACTCACCACCAAGATGGTGATCAGTTGACTGCTTAGCCCTCTCTTCTCCCAACGTGTACATTACATTACAGTCTCATGTCAGATGAGTGTGACAACAAAATTGATTATTGACCTTTGGCTTAGGGTGCTTGGTAACCATGTACACTTATGAGCATCCTTTATGCTCAAAACATGGAGTTCCATTATGGGGACAGGTCCATGATTAGCACAGAAGTCAATATCAAAACCACCCACTCGGGTTCAAATTTAGGGAGGTCGTTTTCCTCCTAATATACACCTTACAGATGTCTCCATCATTGCCCCACATATGCGTTGAAATCTACCAGAAGGAACTACCGAATCCCCTACCAGTGGCCCCATGCCAGGACTCCGTTTAAGAATCTCTAAGACGGCTGAACCTCAAACTGCTGGTGTTCCGTGCATTAAGCACAGACAATAGGTCAGAGTCCCCCCACCCCCCATAACCATTAGACATTGGGAGGCGAACCCTCTCGTTCCACGGGGTAAAACTCTAACATAGAGGCACTTAGCCGGGGGCTTTGTGAGTTTCCCCACACCCACCTGGAACCTCACACCGTGATGAACAACGTCAACCCCTTCCAGGAGGACAGTTTCCGAGCCGAGGCTGTGCGTTGGGAAGCACCACCAGATCTAAGACTGATAGCGCTCCACCTCTCGAACAAAAGCTCCAGTCCTTTCCCTACCAGAGAGGTGATGTTCAGTCCCCAGAGCCAGCCCCTGACAACCTGGGTCTGGTAGTCGAGACCCCCTGCTTTCACTGCCAACCCAATGGCTGTGCACCCGACGCTCAGCGGTTCCTCTGTGGTTGGTGGGCCACCAAGAGGAGCATCTTCCACGTTGCTTGTTTGGGCTGTGCCCGGACCGGGGCTCCGTGGCTATGCTCAGCACCTGGTCGCTCGTGCATGGGCCCCCCTTCCAGGCCTGGCTCCAGATGAGGGCCCTGGCTTCCTCCAGGCAGGTCACACTACTCCTTCCTTGTTTCTTTCATAGGATTTTTTTTTTGAACCATTTCTTAGTTGGGATTCTCACCTGTAACCAATTTGCCATGGGAATCCCCTTACCATGAGCACAAGACTCCTGAAACACAGATCCAGATTCTTGGGGACACGCAAAACCTCTCCACCATGATAAGGTAATGGTTCCAGAGTGGATCTGGTCACATCCACTTCAGGTTGTTTGGGAGATTCTGCATTGATGTATTCCTGTTGGGAACTACAGCAGCAGTTTATGGGAGACTGAAATATTGTCAGATGTGCGGTAAGTAGATAATGACTGATTTATCATTTTTGGCGGTGAACTATCCCTTTTAGATTGTGGGGGGATAGAGCCAGTCATAAGTGACAAATTAACACACACACACACACATAAAATGAGGACTTGTTCGGTCAGAAAAAACTACGATCTTTTGCAAACATTTTAGGTGGTTCAGTATGAGGTTTTGAGGAAGCTATGAGGTTGGTTGTGCCCATATCCTGGTCTATTTTAACTCTAGACTAAATCTATGATCTATGCTTTTTCTACTCTGGGTTTAAATTAAGCTGTTAAAACGTCACTATTCAGTACTGCAGCCTGGCTACTGTGAGGTCATCATACGTGTAGAGAGGCTGTGGAGGGACTAAAAGAAGGACTGGTTCACCACAATGGTTTTGTCAGTTGATTAATCCTTGGTTCTGGAAAAGGTGTAAATGACTTCTCTTCAAAATGTGCAAATATATTGGGAAAACAAAACATTTAAAGGAATAACTTGATTAGCACCTTTAAATTGAGCACATCCAACCACATTCTGTCTGGACTTCATTGCACAAAAGATATTGTGCTAATGATTATTACAGCCAAACAACCAGAAGGTTTTGCATGTGAGTACTGTTTGCCCTTTTTTTTTGCATCTGTGTTAAATGTGCCACCACACAATTTTCTGTGTAAAATTTATTCTTTTGGTTGTTGGAAAATGTTAGATAATTTTTCCCAAACATTGGCCCTTCAACACATAAAAAATGATCAGTACAAGTGAATATGGTTTCAAACAAGGCGATGACTTTGTTTTTAATGTCTAAAGCCTTTAAACGGACTCCATGCTGTGCTGCAGCAGTCGTCTCCACCTGGGATCCTGCTTTTGAAAATTGATACTGAGATTTTGGTAATGGTTTATTTCAAAAACTACTTACTTTCAGTATTTTTGATCTCCCTCTTGCCTCTCAAAAATCAAGAAGAGAACCTCCTCTGCTTTATGAACCAGCCTCTCTGCCGGGTGGAGTACAGAAGTTACTTGATGATTATCGTTGCTACAACCGCTTGGAGCTATAGTAGTTAAGTATTCAAAGGCACAGGAAATTTATAACTCTCAATTTTTTACGGTGAATTATGCAGGTGTACTAACCAGTGACCAGCCAGCTCGCTTACAGGACGAGACCTTTGGTCTTGCTTCACAGAGAGATATAAATGCGAATAGACTAGGCAGCTTGTTGAGAACTAGTAAAGCTTCACAATAGTACAGTTTGGACAGGAAAAAAAACAGCAGTTAAGAAGAAATTGAGGAGGTGTTGGAGGGAGGGTCTGTTAACTGTAAGTGGTGTACTCCTGGACCATTGTTACTGTGCAGAAAAATGCATTTGTATCCCTGGATATTGGAAACTGATGCCGATTGGATTCAGGGAACTTCCAGTACTCCTCTTACCAGGTGTGGGGAGCCAGTGTACTGTTTTTTGCTGTGTTCTTAGTGCTGGGCTGATGGTGGTGGCATCCAAGGTGGTGTTAAAGGAAGGTCTAACTTTGTGGTTAGGTAAGGAACTGTTGAATTCCGGGACTTGTTGGAGGAACGAGAGGACAAAATCAAGCCATGCTGGTTAAACCTCTGTCCACCATCTTACAAGGAGCTGTGGGCAAATTGGCAGTTCATTCAGCCCTCCTCCTGGAGCCAGTCCTGGGAGGGGAAGCTCGACTAGCATGTGTTTACCCGGTGGTCTTGATGCTGGTGATAAGCTGGAGCACGCCCTGTGGGACCACCATCACAGGGATTGGCATTGGGGTAGATGGGCAGGCCTGGCCCCCAGGTTTATAAGCTGGACAGCAGTTCAAAGGAGGACCCTAGATACGATGGCTCTTCTGTAAGGAACCAGAGCTGTTGTGCGGGGGTTGGAGTGGCACCAGCTAACATATAGTTGTGTGTGATTATGAGCTGGCTGAGCACCGCTCTGTACGGTCGAGTTCTCCCCAAAGAAGGAGAGGGTCGCCTCTATTGCAAGTTGCTGAGGGGAAGGACTTTAATATAGATAGTTTTCAGTAACGTGACTTGCTGGGGGAGCCCTGGTGGGCAAGGACAACGTTTCCAAGATGGCGGCACGGCAACGGACCTCTCTGCTGACAGACAAGAGATAGGGGTATTCATTTTAAATCACCCTGTCAGCAGCCGGTGAAAGAAAAGATATCGAAAATATGTTGGGAAGTGCTTGGGCACTTGTGACCCATATACAGCACCGACTGCTGTATACGAGCCGTTTAACACCGCCATGTCCCTGCCGAAAACTCGAAATTCGGCCGATGTTTACATCTACCTGGTTGTCTAAACCTTGTCACCCTACACCGCTGCCAGAATTGAAAGGCATTAAGAGCACCGATTGTTACCAGTATTCCGATCAGGTGGGTAAATAATGCTTTTGTGTGGGTAGGTCAGGTCAAGGGATTCTTCCATTCTAAAAGCAAAAGGTGAAGTAACGTTACCAATGTGCTAACACTTGTATCAAATTAATTTTAAAATTACGTTAATTCTTGAGTCAGTTTCAGGGCCGTTGTAGTCAGTGTTGTAGCACAAGTGATTATTTTGTCAGGGGGAAAACAATTTAATATGAGATAAAATCTTATCAAACATTATTTTTCCAATGCTGGTAAACCATTTCCTACAGCTTAAATGACCCCCCACTAACAGCTGGGTTGCTGTGTCGAAGGAGGGAATTGGTGCGTTTTGGTCACTGCACCTGTATGCAGGTCTAGGGAGTGTGTTCACACGTAGGAGCCATACTGTTACGCCAGGGGGATGGCGAGCGAGCGGTCATTAATACGCTATAAATGCAGTGGCATGCCCAGCCCTTCAATAAAATCATTGAAAATATTAATCTGTCAGTGTGTTCTATTATACAATACCTTAGTTCTACTGTTTTGGTCTTAAATCCCTGCCTAATCTGTCCGTGTTTTGCTTGCGAAAAGCTGGGAAAGATGGACAGCTAAAGCTTGTTTCGCGCATGCGCACTGCGATACGAGTAGTATCGTTAGTGCTGGAGGCTGTGGTTTACTGTAAATGAGCATTTTGAATGGCAAAAAAGCTTTGTCAGGAAGCAGATATTTGCCAACGCGCATGCGCTATAATGGCTTGTTGAATTGTTCAGCGGGAAACAGTCAGTGGTTCACTTCATCGCCTTGTAGTCAGCCGTGAGTCAAAAATGAGTGAAATTAATTCAATCATGTCTTTGCGTTCAGTGCCGTTTCCGGAGAGAACTTTTGAGGAAATAGAAGAATATAATTTTCAAGTGGTTGGCCTACTCCTTGAAGTAGTCATCACCAAAACGGCAAAGAAATTTCATCCGTCATTTTCATGCTGACACGTGATGAGCAACATAAAAGGCTAGCTGGCTGTCCCCCACAGGTTAGCAAACAGTTCTGTTGGCCGTTATCTCCTTTTTTCCACGTGAACACACAGTCTGGGACTACGACAGGGGTATGGGTGAATTTAAACAACCTTCACACTGCTAACTGCTTATGCTATGTGGGTGTTTGTTTGGTGAAGATTATTATGTTGAACGAAACGTGTTTCGTGTCATAAACCTTTTGCTCGCCACAGAGTTTATTTTTCTGCATTAATCGAACTCCAATTGGAAAATACACTCGAACTTTTTGTTAGGGAACTGAGCGATGGTACTCATGTTGGCAGCAAAAATACGTCCATCCCTTGCAGCACTCTATTAACCCTAATTTCAGTGGGCTAAGCCCCTAAAATTCTAATACATTATATTAATACATTGACTGCATTTATTTGGAAAAGTGATGGTTTCATATTTCATTACTTTGTACCACATCAGTGTCCTTGTGTGATTTTTAGTCATAAGGTTGCGGGTTGCCTTTCTTAGTCCTTTTTGAACCGATGGAAAGGGAAATCGATTGCACCGCAAAATTATTTTTATAAGGATATATTGTAGCAGATGAAGTCCCTGCTTTGCAGAAAAAAATTAAATTGAAGGCAGAGGGGATTGCTATTCTTCTGACTTTTGGCGCGGAGCTTTATGTATAAAGGGCCTCTGAGTGCATGTCATACTTGATGAACAATTCTATCTGCCCATGGTGGAGGAGCCTAATTAGAATCTATTTATAATCCATAGGGGGAATTATATCCCAACGAGCTAAGAGAGTTAGGTAGGGTCGTAGATGAAAGACAGACGGGGAACTAAGAGAGCGAAGGGAGGGTGTCATAAAATCAGTCAGCATGCTGTGATATCTAAACCAAGACGTTTCCATCCAAGGAGCCAGACAAAACCAAATTAACAGGTTTGCGCAGAGACAGACAGAGTTTCGTTTCTTTTCTTCAGGGTGAAAGGAAAAAGGAACTGTGCAGCAGTTTATGGCACATCTCGAGTTAACAACAAGTGGCATAAGCGGCGTGATGAAGAGAATCACTTGATCCTTAAAGTTACAAGTTTCAGAAACTTTCTATAAGCGCTTTTTCAAACTAGTAGTCAAGTCCTAGTAAAGCTATCAGGGGCGGTACAGAGAGCGAGAGAAGACAGGAAAGTCAAGTAATCGAAATGTCTTATAACCCTCGGATCAAACTTTCACAGCTCGTTTGTCAAAATAATATTTATGATACTTTATTAAAAAGACAGTTGTTATTCTGTCTCGGGCTAAGGCTAACCTTCTCATTTGCACTCAGCAGTTGCATCATCAAAGATGCCAACCAGAGAGCAGGCTGTGCTTCACCACTTTGGTGCAAAAAACATGACCATGCGGTCAGCTCTCTGCAGCCAGCCACTTATGTTTATGCAATGATATGACCCTGAGCAGACGCAAGCAGCAGCCGAGTTCAATGTGGACCACCATCATCCACTTCACATGGAAGACATTAAAGTATGGTGTGTCTGAGCAGGATTTTTGAATCACTAAAGCAAGTCAGTCACATGCCCATTGACAAGGAGGACCAAAGCATAGTGCAGACAGGTCGATTACAATATGTTTTGTTGCCATCAATGAGTGTCACTTTGCTCAGATGGAAAAAACACTGGTGCGTTTCTCAGCCAGTGTTTATTTAAAAGTGAGGATACAAATATATCACAAACTGAAATAGCCTCTATCCACTTTATATAACAACCTGATATGCTCCAGGATTCATTGATGCATGTGACAGGATGAACCCATCGGACCTGCACATGAAATGCGTAAATGTTTCAGTTATTACACTAGGGCCCCTCACACTATTCCTCTCTGTCACATTATCTCCATGTTTTCATCTTTTCTCTCGCTTACTCCTAGCGCTCCCACTGGTTGGACTCAGCGGGGGCAGGGATGGTGATTTCCCTCCCTTATTCTAGCCATGTTCGGAAAAAAAAACAACCCATCTTGGATGTCCCCATGGTAGGAAAAAACATGAACTACAGTGTCCCTATGAGGGAAAACCTATGTCAAGACAAATGTGAGATAAAGTGCTCTTATAGGGGATACCTTCCTGTAGACACAATGGGGATAAAGTTCCCTTTAGAGTGCCCTTCAGTGGATATAAAAATAATTAAAATGTCCATCTACGCTAGCTCCCTCAGTGGACAAAATCATGTCAAACAGGCGCCATTGACTGCCCTACTTGCTTGTAATTTTGTTGGCCTTATCGTGCCTTTAAAATAGTTAAAATATTTAATTGTTCCTCTGTGTTTTTTTAATTGCAGAGGTGTAATAGTTGGTTGCGGTATGCTGAGTGATATAATAATACCAGTTTTAATCTAAACTGGGTTGGAACTTGCTTCACCATAAATACATCACAAACTTATGGCATGCTGCGTGCTCTATATTTTACAGGTGGTGCCGCTTTGTTATTTTTTTCGCCCCTGCCCCTCAGACAGATAGTCCACAGCTGAACCGTGCCTTTCTCCCCTGTTCGTTTATTTCCACTCAGCTGAGACTCAGGCCATCTCCTTTTTCTTTTGAAAAAAAGCAAAGGCTATAGACAGTGGGGACTCCCTTACAGGCCAACCCAAGATGAGCCATATTAAAGCCAAGGTTAAATCCACTCTGCTCTGTCTTACAATTTTCATACTAGTATCCACTCTGAGGAGTTCTTTAATAATTGGATTCTCTTCTGCTGCACTCTTAACTCCTCAGAGACACACCAAGGTGCATGTACAGGATGGTACAGTATAATCCTCGGTTGTGTTACAATGAGCATGGTGAGATGCTTCTTTGCTTTGCTCCTGATATGCCCAGAGGAAGTGAGAAAAAAAGCCATTCAGGCTAGTGTTGCCGGCATCAGAGATTATTTCGCCTCATTATGTGTTATTAGAAGTTGTTTTTTTCCATTATTACACAGATGTTTTCGATACAAGGAGGCAAACAATGTTGTTGCAATACCCACGCGAGCCTTCCATACATTGTCACCTTTCCAGCAAGTTGATTCACTCACTTGTGAAAAACTGCAACAGAAATACCTTCCATGTGAGATGCTTTTCTGTAGCATCAATCTCCTGTAGCTATCTCCGAAAATTTCATATTGGTCATATGGCACCATAGCAGCTCTCCATGCTGGCATAATCAGGTTGTCTGACTTCACATAATGCCTTATGGAATTTCTCAAGCTTGCTGCAGCAATAGAGGAGATGAATTCTTAGGGCTCAAGTTCCCATTTAAAACCCGGTGAGATTGGGTAGTGAGGCCGTGGAGACACCACAATGATGCTCTGTCCTGAAGGCCATATCGGAGAGTGAGTGAATGTGGACAAGAGAAGATTGAGGTGGGCGTTACAAAGAATGATCCAGCCCTGTTGACGATAAGGGCTCTAGGCACTCTTCGCAAGGTAGAGTGGAGGGGAGGTGAGCATGGGTTTGAGCGGGTGCACTATATCTGTTATTCACAAGAATCCTTTGAAGTCTGCTTAGGCTGGGGATTTATATGCATCAGCATATTATGTATATTTCATCATTTTTTGTGTCACAAAACATTACAATAAACTGTTATTATGAATTAAATCCCGATACAGGAGAGTTTACCTCTCAGCTCTCTATTAACTGCTGTTTGGATATAACTGTTTTTGAAATTCAAGCCTAGCTCTGAGGTAAGTGATTCCTAATGAGGGATAGGTGGTGGGTACTTGTGCATTTGGCGGGGAGTAAGTTAAGTGGAAAAAATTGGAAAGCAGTTTTGTTAATTAAGAAAGAAAACCAGGAAAATTATGAGTTGAATTAAAAGAGTATACAGCGTGTAGTATATCCACATATTGAGCGTCAGCGATTAAATACCTTACCAACACCATGTGTTGAGAGTGCATTCAACACATGGAGCAAAGTTTAATTATAGCTGCTGACGCAGCAATGGTCGGGAGGCCGGGTCAATTTTAGGCAAAATTAGGCAATTCTGCGCAAACAAGCAGAGTGTAGGAAGATTAAAAAAATGGGTGGCATTTCTAATGTGCATTTTACATCAGTGAGGCTAGAACTCACAATTTCTGGCAAAGGAGACTCTGCATATTGACTGATAGCTAAGCCAAATAACAGGGAAAAGAGACAAGGGATAACAGGGGAAACGTGTTGAATATAAGGAGTATTTGTCTCTTTCCCAAAACTCCCTGCATCATAATTATTTAAAGCTTAGCAGTCTCTAATCCACATTGCATGATACTGAATAAGGCTTTTACATTTTGAAAAGTCCATCCTGCCTTAACCAGAGGCTCGAGAACTCTCGACTTCTGACACTGAAGGTCTGTCTTCCTATCTCACTGAGCTAATTGGCAAGTGACAGTTCATGTGTTGGCTTCACAAAAATTGATTTAAAGCCAAGGATTCAGTGGTGCTAGGAGCAGCCATCCATGCCATGGAAAAGCAAATTTCAAAGTGAAAGTTCCAAAGCTGATAGCACATTATGGGTGATTTGTGTGGAATTTTCAAAGTTTGAAATTTAGAGGCTTGCTGTTGCGCCACATCAGGACTATTGTCTTGTGGTTTCCAGTTGAGGACATCTGGCATGGAACTGGACCTTTGTGAAAAGTTTGGGTAGATTTCTCATATGGAAATGTTGTACAAGCTGAGGCTTGAACTCACAACCTTCAACACCAAGAACCATCCTCTATCTCACTGAGCTAATTGGCAAATGGAAACGTCACCTGTAGCTTCACAAATTGACTAAGCCAGTCACCTGTGTGCAAGACAGCAGCTGTTAGCATGTAAAGGCAGATTTTAAATGGCTGTCAAAAATTCAGTTATTGAGACAAAAATCCCAAAATACACAAATTGCATCTAGACAGCATGGAGATGTTGGTCATTAGTTTTTAACAATGATTTATTGGCTCCAAAAGTGAAAAACTGATGTTTAAAAATGCCATTTTTGCATTGACTCCAATTGTTCGCATGAGAGTGAAATTCAAAATGCTGTAAAAAATTCAGTTTTTGAGATAAAATTCTGATATTTTCCAAACATCATCTACCATGACTCCAAAATTATGTCATTTTTTTTCATGAACATTGAAAATGTATTTAGCAAGAATTTGCAAGTATATGTTTATAATACCGTTTACAGTCAAACATTTTGATGCACTGATAGGCTCAATTTTCAATAAATCAAAAATCTGTGTGGATCGTTTGTGTAGGACAGTCTGAAGATGCTCTGTAGCAAGTTTGGTGTCAATTGAGCAAAAATTGTGGGAGGAGATAGGTTTAATAAGTTTTACAGTTTTTGAAAAAAACAGAGTGATGGACTTCATAATTTGCAATAGGTTTAAATGTACAAAAGTTTCTTCAGTATTGGGACTACATTGTGGTGAAAGTTGTAAATCTGTAGCACATATGGTTGATTTATTATGAATTTTCAAAATTTTGAACTTTAGAGGCTTGCTGTAGCGCCACCATCAGGACTATTGGCCTGTTTTTGCAGCTGAGGCAATCTGACATGGGACTGGACCTTTGTGCAAAGTTTGGTCATTTTTCGTGCATGGGAAGTAGGATTTCCTCGAGAAGAAGAAAGAAAGAAAGAAGAAAGAAGAAGAACATGCAGGATTACAATAGGGTCCTGGCAGCTTAGGCTGCCCGGCCCCTAATAAAGTTAACTTAGCTCGCTAAATTAATGTATAAATAGTTAAAATAGTTAAAGTTGGTTAAAAGTAATGGGTAAACGGTTGAATTAGCTACAAGTAATAGATAAGTGTTGAAATAGTTAAAGTCATGGATTCATGTTGAAATGATTAGCTAAAAGTATTGGATAAACATTGAAACATTGCTAAGTAATGGATAAGTGTTGAAATTGTCAACTAAAAGTCATGGATTAAGGTTGAAATGTTTAGCTAAAGTCATGGATAATAAACATTGAAATAGTTAGCTAAAAGTAATGGATAAACATTAAAATGATTAGCTAAAAGTATGGATAAAAGGTTGAAACCACTAAAAATGATGGATAAACGCTAAAATTGTTAGCTTAGGGTAATGGATAAATGTAGCCTAATAGATAAATGGTTAAAACATTCTCCTGGTAGTAGTAGGCAATGATTGCAAACTTGACCAAACTGACTTGAACAGAAACAATAAAGACTTTTATGTAAATAACAGTGTTTAACAATGTACAGTTTAAAATCAATTCAAATATTTTGAACACATTTTGGAGGTGCTGTTGATGAAGGGGTACTTAACCTGTGATGGACTGTGCGGGTACATCGGATGGAAAAGGTTGGGAGCTCCAATGGCCTTAGTTAGCATAAAGACTATAAAATAGCTAGCTTGCCAAAGTATCTTGTTTCAGCTTGCA